>SNQJ01S0025637.1:21135-38951 GCA_010110895.2 Picea sitchensis
ATCCAGGTGGATCTTGGGGAGATTGGTCTGTGTCCGCACTCACGAATTTATCCATAAACACCATCCATGACCCTACTTATTACCATTACCCGGAAACTAGTCGACGAGCACAAAATTCTCTTATAAGAGTTCATATTCCATCCTCATCCTCTAATCCTCCTCTAGCTAACATCCTAACTCCTTCCCATGATAGTGATTCATAAGACTGGGCTTATCCCATAGTGGAGGAAACTTCATCCTCCACACCACCCCTACAACCTATGGACTCTTCTATATTAACACTTGAGCCCATTCCTCACTCCTCACCTACTTTGGAAGCTGAGAGACTGCCCCTTCTACACAATTGGCCAGAGGAACATTGGGGTTATCAATATTGGAGGAATTTCCTCCTCCTCATACTCTTTTGGAATGTGCAGATCCCCCTTAGGCCCCTACTCAGTAGGAAGATATTTCAAGGCATTTCCTTTCAAATGAGTAGTTGGACTTACTCATGCACATCCGAAGGGATGCAGAAGATCAATTATTATGACAGGAGAACATTAAGTGAATATTGAGTTATCACTCTATAAATTTGTTTTGGCTAAAAAAACAAATGACAGAGGTAACCTATAGACCAAATTTAAGACTGGAAACTAGCCTTTCCAATCTAAAGAGGGCTCTTTCTGAGACCTAGTCTCTGATAGATGATGACTTTGGATTTTTGGCTAGATTTATGTGTTTGGGAAATGCTTTTGGTTTCACTAGTAAGGAAATACAGAACTTTGGGCTATGGATTCAACCTCATGAAAGCGAGAGAAATCAATGACTGGTAAAAGAAACTTTGAGAGGATAAAGGCTAAATAGGAAATGGTCTTTTAGTTCAAATGTCGCCATGTATGGTGGAAGAAATGAGTACATAAATAAAACCAAAGCACCATTAAATATGAATTCTAACTTACTTGGAAGAAAACACAGAGTTTAAATGGTTGAGTCTAAAGCACTGCGCGATGAATTTTAAACTTTTTAGACGTTCCAATTTAAACAAAGAGAACAGACATGAATCTGCAAGAAACAGGAAGTACATACATAAATAGGATCAAAATACATCAAACCACCACCATTAGAATATTTTCATCAAATCTTCAAGACTTATGCATTGTTGTTTCTACTCAGATTCAAAGATTACATCCAAAAGTACTCTGTCTACACTACTTTTCCAACCTGACTTACATTGAAAAGATACAATATATAGAAAAACCATGCCCTCTTGGGTTGCTATGCCTCAAGATAATTCTCTTGGAATTTTGGATTCAGTTGCTTCCTCCCAGATGACCTTTCGAATAGAGTTTACTAAAAATGGAAACCTGAGTGCACCCAATAATATCATAACCAACACCTTCATCTAAATCATTCAGTCATGAGTAATATTCGGTCATCAGGTTATGATAAATTGGCATTTTCTTTTACGAGTTGCCTGAGTGATCGAGCGCACTATTGGAAACTTTGTCATCTAGTGTAATGGGATTTGGTTGTCGCTATGCGATCACTGGTTGTAGCATGCATCTGACGAGTTGGTGTAGTAGACGTATGTTTGTGGTCACTCATGAACTCCAGGTGGCAACGACGGTTGGGAGGCCATGCATCTCTTCCAAAACTATCATGCATTTCTCTTACACATGTCCTCCTTGATAGGTAAGTTTACAGCATATGCGCGATGAATATTCACCGCGCGGGTGTCGCGTCAAACTTCTTTTTACTGGCAGGAAATAGGACACACGGGGAGAAATATTTTGTGCCTCGATCAAAAATAAAAATTGGGGTTGTCTCACGCATGCCTCTGGCCTCACCTGCAACCTTAAAACTCTAAGAGTTTTCCTAAGAGACCAGTTTCGTTTGTTCATATTATTCACTTTTCTCCACAAGATCGCATTTCCTTTCAGCTTTTCTTGAGCACTGGCGAGATCCATGCAGGTGTTATCCATGGTCGATCTGCATTCCTTGAAGTTCTCTGTGATTCTTTCTTCTGACACCCTATGTTCCTCCCGCGGTTGAATGATTATATCTTGTGCCTCTCTGAGATGTATTTTGATCCAATTTTCATTCCTTTCCCGACTCTGCGACGCTAGTGATTCAACAGTCCTTTTTGCCAACTGTCTTCTTAATTCTTTGTTTTCCTGATACAATTCGGTGATAGTGACATGCACTTGCTTTAGCTGTTGCAGCAACTCTTGAATATCCATATGTTCATCACCTGACCTCATCCATCTTTCACCACTTCCCCTGCCTGAGCCTTCAACAGGTTCTATCCGAACAAGACGCATGAGTAACCTCTCGGTAGTAGACTAGGTGCGCAGTTCGCTGGGAGCCCGAGTCTTCTCGGGATTCTTAATCAACCTTGGCCTACCTCTTTTCCAGGGTGTTGGTTGGTGGGATGATGATTCTTCTATTTCCTTTCCCTTTCCCATGGCCTCTTCCCTTCTCTCCCCTGTGTTGTGGGATGTCATTTCCCTCGCGGATAGAAGAATGTCTCCTTTGGGGTCTCTGGGGATGTCAGCCGAATTCAGAAATGAATCCCAATTTTTTTCAACTGTCTCAATTCTTCGACCACCAGCAACTTGATTAACGATAAATGGGATAAATGTTTCCCCGGTTGGTCAGCCTCGGCCCAGACACTGTCTTCCATCTTTTCTAGGCTTCGATGAAAGAAGAAAGGTAGATTCAGAGGTTTTTTCCCTCTGAAGTGCATCAACAGGCTGATGTGATATGGGTAGACTCTGTCAAACCTTCCTTCAAAAGTGAAATACCTTCTGATTACCTTTAGGATATTTTGGAAAGGATCCCAGAGATATTGGCTTGGAACGCCCACTCTGATTTTCCCATTTAGGTAGTTGGGCTTGATAAAATATTCATAGCAAACAATGCCTAAAGGCATGCCTTTAAACCACTTTTCATTGCGTGGTTAGATCTCTGTCATAGCTGTAAAATTTTCCTCCATCACTTAGAAGGTGATTCTAGCAATGGTCGCACGGAATCCATTAAAATTGAGAGTGAATCATTCAACCAAATTTGCATTGTACCCATTGATATTTTCACAAGAGCGCATATATTTGACCTGTTCAAAATATTCCATGATTTCGGGATCTTCGTTGATTAATGCTAGGTCCTAAGACTTAGAACTCACAACCCTGCCACTTCGTGCCTTCTTTATTATGCTTTGGAATGTTGTCATTATTCCAGTATATATTTGTTTTGCACACTCGGTACTGAACGATAACACCCTCTCAATGTGGAAAATAAGAATGACATACTTCGCAGAGGCTGTCGGAAAGGAACTGATAGAAACTTTGAGCGACAAGAAGAATCAACCACAGGATTCCATGGCATGGCAGTAAGGCGCGATGGAAAATTTCGGCACCGTAGGAGACCAGCGCGGTGGCAGCAACAACGGGAGGCTTGTCACGATGAAAAATTCAAGCACGGTGGCAAGGTACTGGGATATTTTTCACGAGACAGAGAATTTAGGCGCAGAAAGAAATTTCGTACGACGGGAAGGAAATCCAAAGAATAAAGGATGACCGCGAGAGAAAATATCGTCTAACACACTAGTTCGTAGAGAAATCCAACAAGATTTAAATAATGACTGAAAACGATGAAGGGGACGTGGAAACTTTAGTGAAAAAACTCACAATATGAATGATGGAAATCATCTTTTCCACAGTGAAGGGCTCTAGGACTTGCAGAAAGAACCACATACAACACACAAATCTGGAAAGTAAAGGAGATGTATGCAGGGTGACCATTATTTATACTTGAATAGGTAAGGAAAGGAATCATGGCAGAGGATGATAAATCCATGGTGACGAGAAGTTTGGAAGCAGGTTGAATATTTGTGCAGAAAACATGTGCGACGGGTACACTTTGAAGTGTGCAAAGTACAGATGATAAGAGCGACAGAGTATACATGATATGAGCGTTGTGATTTTTTATCTTTCTAACTTCATAATTAGGAAATGATGTTCGTTATATCCATCGACATGGCCTTTATCCCAACAAATTGCCTCGATCTCTGGCACGTAAATTCTCCTTTTCTGATAGGACTCAATCTTTTAAGAAAAGGATCTTTACAAGTCGCACAAGACTAATCATTACGCCATTTCCCGACTCCAAGGGCCAGACTCACTAATTTTTGATTTCGACCCATTCTTTATTCATTTCCTGACCTTACACACTTTGACACATGAACTACAACTCATCTAGGACTAACTCTAATTGCAAAATATTACGGTGCTAACTGATGTTGGTTGTGGAGCCTGATTATCTTCCTGATTCAGAGGTCCTTCCTTTCAGCCATGTTTATACCCCATGAAGTATTTACACCCTAGAAGTATGTACACTCTTCCATGCGGGGGAGTGCAGAGGTGGGGTACCCCCTCTACGGGGTTCGGGGGGGCTATCCCCCCGGCTGGGGGGTCTGGGGGCAAGCGAGCCCCCAAAGGAAAAATTGCCTTGTAAAAGTATATTGTAATTTCATTGTAAATCTGGACCGTTCATTATAAGGCCGCAGATCTAACGGTAGAGATTATGTTATGGTTTTTTTCCCTAGAAGGAAACCCTCTTTTATGAGGGAAATGTATTGCAGCTATGGTTGATGGCGAATATTGTATTCTGAGATAGGAGACTGTGAGAGAAAAGAAGAGGAAGTTGCAATGGGTTTGTTGTAGGTTGTATCCCTTCATATGCTGGATAATAATAAAGGAAGGACCTGGCAATTTCTCTGGTGGATGTAGCCCACACTGGGTGAACCACATAAATTTGTGTCTCTATTGTATTGTGTATCTTCTGTGTTTTGTTTCCGTATTTGTTTTATTTATTGCTCCACGGTCCTGTTTTTCTGACAACTGATTGGATGCTCTATTTTCACCTCTCTCAAACAATTTCGGTCTAAATATTTTCCTAGAGTGAATCCAACCATACAACCTTCCACAAGCTTGGAATGAGAATTCATAGAACAATGGCAATGGGGGAGCATATTGTGTATGACTTTCTCTATTATAGTCACTCATGTTCATTTTGTCTAGATTGGTTAGAAATAGTTTTCCAATGCTTTCTGCTAAAAGTATTGTAATAGCTCTAGTTTTGGAGATACTGGTAAACATTTTGGAAACTCTAGTATATAGGAGCATGGAGTTGGTCCTGGTTTCCATTTTTAGCAGGCCAACCACCATGATTCCAAGATCTTGTATGTTTTACAGTTATCTAAGGTAATACAAGTTTTAATTTACAAAAAAAAAAACACTATGGCACTTCCCAAAACAATTTATGACACCTCCATCTACAATCATTACTTGAAACTCTGGCAATGGAAATACAAAGAAATTGAGATCTTTTGCTAATTTTTTATTGATGAAGTTATCGGTACTACTAGAATCAACCAACACTATTGCCTTTTTATTTTTGATGTATCCTTGTATCTTGAGGGTTTGTGGAGTATTGAAATCGGCTCATGCATGACAAGATATTGTTGGAGTAGTCTCTTCTAGATCTATATCTTGTGATGGTTCCAACTCTTTATCTTCTTCCTCTTCACATTCTATGTTTCATTGTTTCATGGAAACCTGCACAGGAGACCTATCTAAAGCATACACAAACAAACCTTATCAAGAAAAGGAAGAGAGATACACAATGAATAATGAGAATCAATGTATATTGTGATCTAATCAATGGCTAAGTGATCTTCACTCATATAGGAAATGACATCCTATAATTAGGAATGCATGCATAATAGTGATGGTATAAAATTAGAAAGTATAAAATAGAACTAGTCAGTTAACTCCCATTGAACTAGTGTGCCGAAAATATAAATTTCTCCAACACCCAACTTAACATCACTATGGAGTAAACAATGAGTCCCAGCTACTAGGCCATATTAGGTACTCATGTACAATTCAAATAATGAACAAGGAATAAAAATGAGGAAAGAGGGAAAACCACGTGGGAAAAAAACACCCCCTCAAAAGACAATGCATCAAAAGAAGTAAAGGCAGTTGCTAGGCAACTGTGTTCTTCACTGCAAGACAATCCTGCAAAGTCTGAAACTTCTGCTCACTGAAATTCTTCGTGAATATGTAGAAATATTTATGGATATGGTGAAGTCCTTTGGAAACCTTTCTAGCCTTGTACCTCTTGATCCTATGGACCCATCTGCACCTGAAAATACTTATTTCTGGTGGAAGTTGAACCAGATGCCAAGTGTGATTCTTTAGGAGTGGGTCATACTCCTTTTGCATGGTTGCTTGCCATAGGGGATTGCCCATAGCCTCATTGTAGAGATGCAGATCAGAATATTGAACCATATATCAATGCATGGGAATTGTAGGTTTAGATAAGGAAAGTACATGAGAAGGCTCCTCATGCTGAGATCGAGTACTCCTCAAATCCAATGGATTCCCTGTAAGGATACCTGCTGCCTGAAGTGTGAATTATGCCTTCTTGGGCATCTATTGAAGCTTCAGCATTGGCTTCTTATCTGGTTGTACTACCTTCTTATTTCCATGTACATAATATGAGTGTATGGAATCATCTTTGATGACTGGACCTGATGGAAGCACAAGAGTATATGCATGTTGCACTAGAGGTGCATGAAAAGCACTCTCCTTATGTGTAAGTAGAAAAGAGGATTCATCATCAAAAAACTTAGTGAGTTTATACAACCTTGACTTGTGATCCACCTCACCAATTGCAATGATGTAATTGTCATGCATGTAAATTACTGAAACTGAATCTGATGTAAGTTCAACCTTTTTACCTTTCTGAGTAATCTGATAAACTGAGAGCAGATTCATAGAAATCTTTGAAATATGTAAAACATTCTCAAAAATTCCATTATGGAGTTCCACTCTCCCTTATCCTTCTACTGCTACTAGAGTATCATTCCCCATCAGAATAGGGGGTCTTGAGCATGGACTCCAAGAAGAGAAAACTTCCTCTTTTGCTGCCATATCATGGGATGCACCAGAATATATAATCCATGAATTAGATAAGGAATTAATTGCAACAAGAGCAAGATGATTACCTTTCTTAGGAGCATGATCTTCTTCCTTCTTCTTCTTGACTCCCTCTGGAATGAATTTTCCAAGGTTGTTATGTTGAATTGTGTGTGCCATAAGATTGATATGTTTCTTCATGCATGTGGATTCTTCATGATTCGGTTTATTGCATTAAGTGCACTACTTTCCCTTTAAGTGAATATCCCTCCTTCTCGTTCTATTTGGATGATAATTTTACATCATGCATGGTGAGTGAATTTGATTTGGGATCCTTGATTAGGCCCATCTTAATGAGTTTTGTTTTCTCTTGTGAGAGAGACTCAATGAACTGAGCCATCGTAGGCATTTACCAATTTGTTCCATAAAGACATCTTCCAGAATGGAAATTGGAGAGATATACAACATATTTTGGTCCTAGCTTGGCTAAGATTGTTAGAATAATTTTTTTCTCTTGTCTAGACTTGTCAATACCACATTCACCCAAGCTCAAAATAAAAGATTTAAATTTAGTAAAGAAATCATGTATATTATCAAAACTTTTAGGGTTTAAGGTATTCACCTCTACCTCAAGCATATGACCTCGCATCTCATCCTTCTTTCCAAAGAGTCCTTCCAAGGTGGTTCATATCTCATTTCGAATCTTCCATGTAGAAACATGAAACCATACATTAGTGGATATTAACTCAATAAGTAATCGTGTGGCCTCATCCTTGCAGTTTGCCCATCTGGTCTTCTCAAGTGTTGATGCAAGTTATGTTTCTGTCGACATTGTCAAATTATACAGTCCTTTTATTTTGAGTTGGAATGTGGCCTTCGTCCTCCATTAAAAATAGTTGTAATATGTGAGTATTATCACCAGAATTGATTGAATAAGTTGCATTGCCTCCATCCTGCTATCGATTCTGAAAAGATCCTGAAAACTCAGATCGTGGATTTCGAGATATGAAAGATGGTTGTATGGTAGTTATAGATATGATAAAACCACTATATATCCTCACATATAATGTGGGTTTTGGATATTTTTGGTGAGCATAAGAATCCCTATGTTATACGTCTCTGGTCAAAATTTCAACACGACCCAAATTGCAGATTTCGAGATATGGATATTTTATTGTAGAAACCCAAATTTTTTGGAGGGTTGTTGAACTGTCACACCCTAGAGAAGGAAAAAGTGTGATGATGATGAATCGCCGCACCCTAGTCAAGGAAATAGTGCGACGATTGTGAAAAATTGAATCATCGCACCCCAGATGAAGAACATTGTGTCGCGACGATTACGAAAACTAGGTTTACTCAAATCCTTTTTCGCTCTTCTCTCACTTGTTTGGGTTTCTCCAAGTAGCTCGACTGTAATACCATGTCAGTGTTTCATGGAAACTTGCACAAAAGACCTAGCTAAAACATACACAAACTGTAAATTTTTAGACCCCAACCCAGTTTCAGTCTCGCTGATTTTTCAACCAATTTTTAATGCCCAAACCCAGTTTTATATCAGCAAATAAATACACAACAGAAAATTAATTTCATAACTGAAACATGAGGATTATGAACATCGTTTATAATGCAGAAATAAAATATCAACAGCACATAAAACTCAAAAAATATTGACACGGATATTTTCGGTCTAACTTTGACCCTAAAAAAACCCACAAGGGCAAAACCAGTGAGAGAGGGAGATTTTTATTATTTAGGAGCTTCAGAGAATTCTATTATAGCATATTCATCTTCATAAATTTAAATGACAAACTTATCTCGATAACCGTGCCAATTCTTCACACAGGAAATAAGCCAAACTCCTCAAAATTCTTTCCAAAATTTTTTGCAATAAATTGCAGGTCTGCTCCTCGATTTTTGTGCCTCCAAAATGTTGAATGAATGCCTCAAAATATGTGCCAATAGATTCAACAATTTTATGGGTGCATTAATGGTTGTACGACCACCTTGAAAACCATGCCAAACTTTCCAGAAAAAACACACAACATCCTGCCTCGATTTCTATGCCAAGAAAGGATTGTACAGAATCTGTACGGTACAACCTGTTATCACCCCATAAATTATGGGAATCAACTGGTGACTGGAATATTATCTGTATCTAGTGTTTTTTTGACAAATGATTTTTCATTCTGCAAATAATTTGATAAAAGAAAAGAAAAAAGAAAATAAAAAGAAAAGAAAGAAAGAAAAAAAGAAAAGAAAAAGAAAAAGAAAGAAAAAGAGGGCATAAAAGAATTGAAATAAAAGCCCCATGCAATAATAGTAACTTGGCCATACCTTTCAAGCATGGCCAAGTTCTTTTTAAATTTAATGTTGATAGGTTAGTGAATAAATCTGACTAGGTTGATAGGTTAGCGAATAAATCTGACCAGACAGTCTAATCCCGGTCGAAAATCCCTTAGGTTAGATTATAGAACAAATCACCGCATCGCTCTAATCTTGACGACAGCCCATAGGTAGAGTAATTTCTTAACCCAATGGTTTAATCTGGGTTAATTGTCACAGGAAGATAGGTTAGTATGTAGTTTAGTTACTTCATTTGTTTCACCCCAATGAAACTAGCTTGATGAAAATGTTACACCATGTCTCCAATGCCTAAAATATAGTTTGGTCGTAGTCTGGTGTAGTGTCTATTGGTGTTGGGAAAAACCCATAAAATACAGTTATCCTAAAGTTCTCCCAACACATGCGCTTTTCCTCCCCCCATTTATGTTCCTCTGCACATATCGACGGTCTTGATCACGGTGCCCAGATCTACGGTACACATAGCATTCTGGACCCCCTCTCGCTCGCTTTTAACCGAGGGTCCGGAATCGTTGATAACAGCTGGCGTAGATCCGACGGGTCCGTAAACGATAATGTAAATCTACGGTTCAGATTTGATTCCAGACCCCCGTCCGCTCGCCTTTAATGGAGGGGGGTCCGGAATGAGTATTGGCCAGACGCTAAGATCCGGCCTGGAAAAAGTATTTACGCATATCAATGGTCTAAAAAGGTTTTCGGACCCCCACTGATGTTTTTCTTTTAACCAAGGGGGGGGGGGGACGGAAATTGTTATTCTCCTCTGGAGGGCCCTTAGTCATATGTGGCGTCAGCCTATTAGACCTAAAATCCCATCCTCCATCTGCTATCTAACAGCCCCACCATCACTTATGGACGTCACCTCCACTTGGTCCACTTGTTCCACTTGTTCCCAAGTTGTGTCCCATCCCATAATTGTTGTCGGGCCCCTACCGTAGTACCTTACCCTTTACTCATGAACAGTCCCTTATTGGCGACTTTACTCAATCGCCAAAATTTCTCCACATCACTCCTCGCCAGTCCGTATGTTTTAAGCATCACACTGCCACCACCAAGTGGTCCGTTGTCCATTTATTATAGGATAACGGGTATGTTATCCTACTGACATGTCTCCCATGTCTGACCGACCCCAGTTTTGAATAAAACTACTGTTATTCCCCTTTCATTCACTATTCGTCCATCGCGCCAGAAAAATTTACCTCTTACGCCTCCATTGCTTCTCCGTCACCTTCATCCTCAGTCAGTCGACCCCACTAACATCGTGTTTATTGCAGGTATTGTCGCAGAGATGGCGCCAAAGCCAAGACCAGCGGAAGGAGAAGAGAATCCTTTTCTTCCTCCTCTTGTCGACCTGGAAAAAATCCCATTGGTTGACAAAGACAGTTTGATCGTTGATACCAAGTGTGAATTCGATTTTTAGGACCTCCAGTCATGGCTCCGGGAGGTGTTACTGGACCAGAGTGATGAAATTGGACTCTGGGAGTCCAATTTTCCCCTGTACCTGTTTCCCCAGATCCACAACTTCCTCGAATTCACCCTCAAATGCCAAGAACATTATATTCCTGACCAGAGGGTCGTCATCTCCTCATCCGGAGACGTCCTGTTCTTCATCACTCTCGAAGACATTGACCAAATGATGCAAATTCCCCGTGCCGATTCCGCTTCTCCTTTCAACCTAGAGATCCTTACAGAGTTGTATCAAAAGATGACTTTTCCCCAGAGAGCTCAAATATTTGAGTTGTTCCTTCCCACCTCCGCTCAATTCCCTTCCACCAATCCACCTTACCCGTCATTTCCTCTCTTTGTACCCTGTTAGGTTACTATTCCGACCAGTGGGTAGACGATCCCATCCTGGGTTTTCTATCCATTTTATCCAATGATGAAAAACCTACAACACAGTTTTATTTCAGTACCTTCTTGGCCGACAATATTTATGAATAGTTCATGAACCTTGGCACGGAGGGCATGTTCAGATATTCGTCCATATTGGCCTACATGTTTGTTTTCTAGAAAGCAGATAAATTCAGTTTTTCTATGCAGAAAATGGATGCAGATGGAAGGACTCATCCAGTCACAGCATGGACATATTTGTTGAAGCATAACTCCACAGAGTATAGCTTCAAGGCATTCATCGATCTTTTCTACCACCCTATGGTAAGCATGTTGAGTGGCAAGCTCGAGCCATGAATAAACGACGAGGTATAGATAATTCTACATCTCTCGGACAACGCAAAGACAGGGGACTAGTACCTGTATCAAAACCACACTGAGATCAAAGTTTTCGGGTGAGAATTGGCACCCTACAAGCTTCCAAATTAAGTGTCGATAATAATCTTTGCGTTAGAGTATATAAGGCAGATCATGAATTCAGATGACATTCATTTTGTTTCCCTGAAGAAAAAGAAGCAACTGAGAATCAAGGGGCAGATTGGCTCTTTCATCTGCAATAGTCGAGGCGTCGGGGAAGAATCTGAAAAAATGTTGAAAGAAATGAAATTCTTTATGAGTTTCCCATGCCACTATGATCCATACGGGATCATCTCAGAAATGCGGGTGAAAAACAAGAATATCCCGTATGTTCATGAAGCTAAGCCCGAGATTGAGAAATTCACTAATCAGATGATGTGGGTTCCTGACACCTTGATTGAAGTGGAACAGCGCGTTCCCCCTACCACTGTATCACCAACTTCCACACCACAAGTACCTAAGGAAAAAAGGCCTCGACAAGAATCATCTCCTCCTATCACGGAGGTGTTGTCTGAAGAGTTCCAGTTACATACTAAGAGGCCCAAGACAGTCACAAATCCCAGCACTACTGGGGAGGAAGAGGTCCCGCCTGCCATAGTGACTAAGTCCGTCATTCCACCTTTCGGGTCGAGCCTGTATAAGGAAATCACACAAGTCGTACCGAAGAAATTCACAGACTCCCCGCTGGACAGTCAGCCGGGAAAGACTAGGCCCAAGTTGAGCATTTTCGAGAAGTAAGAGTTGATCAAGAAAAAGAATCAGACTCTTACCACCAACACCTATCCTCAATTTGGAAAGTAGACGTCAACTGCACAGCACAAGCTGTTGTCTGCATTTGACATAGAAAAGGGCAGGATGCACATGGCCTTCCTCCAGGCGCAGGTACCAGACCCCAAGGTAATTACAGATTACAAGAGGGCCACCTTCGAGTTCCAAACGAAGGACGTGCACCCAGCCGATCAGATGGATCTGCACAAACAGACATGAGAGATGGTATTCCATACGTTGGCACATGCTTCAGCTTCAGCAACAAAATTTTAGGTGTCGCTCAATAACGCTCAAACGTAGCTCAAGCTGGAGAAGATATCTTCTTTCGCGAAGGACAACAGAATCAAAACTTTGGAGGAGCTGGTCCTCAAGATCGGCTATGATCCTTCGAACGTCAAGGCTGCAGAGGAGATGATAAAGAAAAAGAATGCAGACATCACCTCCTTGAGAAAACAGTTGAAACTCCCTCCCACAGAGGATTCACAGGCTAAGGAGATAGCAGAGAAGGAAGGCGAGAAGGACGAAATGCTCAAGCTTCTCATGGAGCAGAATGCACAGCTCAGAGAAATGGAAGCATAAATGGAGAGAATATTAAAAGAGAAGGAACAGATGAAGCCAATGGAAGTCATTCCATTGAGTGCCATTCCGATTTCAGGAGCAAGCACAACAGCAGTAACAACAATTCCATCTGCAACACCAGTGACACCACCAGAAGGGACAGTCGATCTCGCCAAATCCATGGAGAAAATGAACCTTCAAGAGACAGAAATCAACAGGCTGAAGAAGGAATTTGAGAACCTCCAGGAGCTCAAAACTTCTTTCCAAACCATTTTATTCAAGGAAAAGAAGGTAACTGAGCAGCTCAGGAAGGAACTACAACAGCTCTAAAAGGAAATAGTGGCAGGGAAGACTTTGGCTAAAGTCAAAGAAAATGTATGGATAGACATCACAAAGTCCATAAACGAAATCTGGCCCATGATCCAAATCATGTTTGAGCAGAATGAGTTGGTCCAGAGGAGAAAACAAGCCATTGAAAATATCAGAGTAGAATTAGGAGATAGACCAACTCAAGCAAATGAGATCATCAAATTCCTAAATTCTAAGACCCGAGAAGAGCTAGAAGAGTTGAAGATCGAGGATAGAACAGAAACCATCCTTGAGGTCGAAAGAGTTTTGACCAAGAGGGGATTATTGCTTCAACTAGAAGAAAAGGTTCAGATCATGGACCAGGGGGTACATAAATTCTTCAGCAAGATCGAGACTCTCTAGAAGAAAGGTCTCCCAAGTCTAAAGGTTATCAATGATAAACTGATGACACTCCCAGATTACAAAAAGAGACTGTCTGAAGTGTCTAAAGATAGTTCAAAATTTGCTGGCATATAAGGGAGCATCACCGGCAAAGCATTCTTGGATGCTCTTCAGTTGGACATTAGTATCCAACATGAGATTCGATACATATTCCTCACTAAGCCTACTTTCGCCATATATACAGAAATGGTTGAAGTGTATCGAAGACTACTCAAAATCACTGTGCCTAGTCATCTCAGATGGGAGGAACTCTGCGATTTGCTCGATTAGCGGATGAGCTGTCCAGGTCCAGTCACCTGTCCAGTCAGAAGAGGTTGTGAAAGAACCTTGCCAACGGCCTACCCCAGAAATTCCGCATGTACTTGTACCAAGTCATCAATTAGTTTGATTAGTTAAATTAGTTAGGCTTAAAATAGAATGAGCACGTCCTGATCAGTTGTGACAAGAACGTTTGTAATTTGAATTATAAATACTTCACTTTTCGAAGTATAGTGGTTGTTGATCTTTACACCCTGACGCTATCAGACTGTATCATTTTTTAAGAGATCTTCCATTAATAAAAGGAGGCACTTTTACAGGATTCTTGCGTGTATTCACTGGTGACGTTTATTCTCTAAGTTGAATGTTATTCTCTCTTTGTGATCATATTGTTTTCTAAAACTAATCTTTAAAAGTAATGTATGTTGCAGGATTTATCTTGGATACCCTGTTTCCGACTTTAAAGATTTTAATGTTTATCTTCTGATGTTTTCAATTAAGAAATTCTTAACTGGTTCTTAGTTGAATTTATCTTTCTCATCTTTTCTTTTGTCCATCATTTAAGCTATTAAAGATCCAGTGAGTATATTATCTCTCCCTGTTGAAGTATTCTTTTATTTTCTAGTTTATATCTCATAATTATTTTAACATAGACCCCATAGCCCAATGGAGGTGTAGACTGTCTCAACAAATCCAAAAACACTTTGACAACAAAACCAACAGATTTCTTTACCTAGACTAATATCTAAAGTTATAAACAAAGCTAAATCATATAGAGAGATCCCTCTCTGAAGCTGGAAGGGCTAGATCCCAGTTTTAAAAGCGGTTGGATAAAGTTACCTTTGTAGATTTCTTATTTTTTCAACCTCTAGTAAATTTACCAAGTGCTAACATAATTGCGACTCCACTGAGGAAGAACTAAAAAATTGATAATTTCACATTTATTTCCCCTAAAAAGAACGTTAAATTTTGAGAAGAAAGTAATGTTTAGAGGTTGATCAAACTTTGTACATATTATTTTCAGACTCGCAAAATTAAAAATATATATATAAAAACCAAAAAGAGTTCTGGCTTCCAAGAAAGTTCATACTCGATCTCACCCAAACCCACATCCCGCGGTAGTGATAGATAACCCCGAACAGTTTCTCAGGCGAAAGACCTTAGCTGTTGGTTCAGTGAGTCATATTCCCCTTCATAAGTCTCCTTCCCTTTCAGAGAAGCTTGTTACCTCTCAAAACCCTGACCTCGATACTATTCCACAACGAAGCCTGGTTAGAACACGGTCCAACAGTTTTGTGACCGGAATCGTTTTTGACCCAACTGTGTTGCAACCCCGAACCCCCGAAGTTTTGTCTCCCATGAACAATCTACAAATCACCACCTCAGTACTGTCCAGTCCCTCCTCATCCTCGTCTTCAGTCGCTACATCGTCGACCATCCATGTTTCCCTTCAACCTCCTCCACCCATCATGGTAGCTCGATATGCTCCTTTGGTGTTGGTTGTGCCGCTACATGCCATGCCCCAAGACTACCAAACAAGACTTCCATAGTTCGATGCAACCAGACCTTTAAACGCCCAACAACATGTGGACAAAATGAATGATTATTTCGACTTGCAAGAAGTTGATGAGGCTAACATGCAAATGCAATTGTTTGCCCAAAGTCTGACAGGCGATGTCAAGAAATGGTTCAAAGCTTTACCTGCCACCTTATTCCCTGACCTTGTTGCGTTCCAAAGAAGTTTTCTTGATAGATGGGAGGTAAATAAAAACCCTCTCCAAATACTGTCAGAATATGAGAATATAAAAAGAAATCAAGGTGAGACGGTACAAGATTACTGCACCCATTTCAACAACCTGTACAATGCAATCCCAACTGAAATCAAACCTCCACAAGGTTTGGCATTGATTAAATTCCCTGATGGATTTGATGCTGACATGTCTTACCAACTAAGAGAAAGAAATTCTGCCACCCTAGAAGACATGCAGAAAAGTGTTATTAGTGTGGAGGCCAATTTGTTGGAAAAAAGGGCACGAAAGAGGTCAGAGAGAAGGGTCTCTTTTAAAGAAGAACCTTCCATGTCATCCTTAGACTCCACATTAGATTCATTTACCCAAGAAATGGAAAGGATGTTCGAAAGATTCACTGTGTCAGATATAAATCCTCCAAGAGACAACCCACCTACTCCCCAGGTTTGAAACCCTAACTTTAGGAGAAATCCTCCTCAGATCAGACAGAGAGATCCTAGGGATCAAAGAGAGCAGAGGGGCCCAGATCAGCAGATTAGGCCTCCCCTACAAGAAAACTATGTCGATGAAGGGGGGGAAGTGATTGAGGAATTGGAGGACACTCATATCAACCTCATGGGCATTCACGACAACGAGGCTATTTTCATTACTCAAGAAGAGCAGGAACTCTTTCTGCTAAATCAAACAAAGGTACGTGAAGAAGTCGAAGATGCAGAACAACAGGCCTTTGAGAATGCTATTCTGGAGGTACACCGGCAGTACAATCTGCGTAGCAAGAACACAGAAGGGAGTTCGAAGACAGAAGGGACTTCTTCCAAGAAGATGACCGAAACACAGAAGATAGTCGAGCCCAAGAAAGCCCCTGAACCTTCTACTGAGAAGACTCCTGAGAAGACTATTGCTAATAAGATTCCTGAGAAGAGTAAAGCCGACGCCTCCTTGAAGAAAAACATCACCATTTTGAAAAGGCCATCACAGCCCGAGGTTTCACCTATTAATCCACCAAGTAAATCTGAGCAGAAGAATTTGGTGTACAAACCAGAAATGATGAGCCAAGGTAAAACTCCCACACCTTTTAGCCTGGAAGGGGAATTGGCCAAAATAAAAATTCCCATCCCACTTACAAAGTTGATGAATAGAAATGGCTATCGTTCACAGGTGATTAAAGCACTAGCCATTGAACCTTACATAGGCACGAAGGCCTTAACCATTGGATCAGTGAATCATTCAGACATTGTGAACCTTACTGATGATCATCCCGAACTTCTTTTCGGACCTGAAGTAGATGGTAGAGATGATACTGGCGAGGTCGCTTCTTTTTACATCAGTCTAAACATACACGACTTGATCTTGCATAACGTTATGCTGGATTCAGGTGCCTCCCATAATCTGATGCCTAAAGTAGTAATGGAAAAATTGGGATTGGAGGTCACCAGACCATACAAGGATTTACACTCATTCGACTCCAGCAAAGTTAAATGTATTGGTTTGATTAAGGACTTGTGCATCACCTTGGTTCAAATTCCTGCGAAGAGCATGGTTATGGATGTGGTGGTTGCAGACATCCCACCGAAGTATGGAATGTTGTTGTTCCAGTCTTGGGGGGCTAAGTTGAAAGGAACCCTGTAGCTGGATATGTCTTACGCCACTATCCCAGTGTTTGGGCAACAGAGGAGGCTATACAAAGAAACACTGATGAAGTACATGGTCAGTAGCCAAGAAAAACCGCACAATTACCCCCTTTACTCTGCACATTCCGATTTAGATTTGTTCATCTTGTACAATGATGGTGATACGGAAGAGCAAGATACGCAGCTGATGGAAGACCTATCTGGTCAAGATGAAGGCCCAGAAAGCGTGGAGGTAGAAAAGATGAAGAACATGATAATTGAAGAGTTACCCGCTGATTTCTGGAGTATGGATTTTGATGGAGCTGTGAGTAAAGAAGGAGCAGGAGCTAGAGTCTGGCTGCATAATCACAGAAACAGGTACTCAGAAAATCATTCCTACCAATTAAATTTCCAGTGCACTAACAATGTTGCCAAGTATGAAGCTTTGATGCTCGGTCTAAAGCTGTTGAAAAAGGTTGGTGCCAAACAGATTATGGTAAGAGGTGATTCTGAGTTAATAATCAAACAAATTAAAGGTGAGTATGCTGCGAAACACC
>SNQJ01S0025637.1:41907-55191 GCA_010110895.2 Picea sitchensis
AGCTATTAAAGATCCAGTGAGTATATTATCTCGCCCTGTTGAAGTATTCTTTTATTTTCTGGTTTATATCTCATACTTATTTTAACACAGACCCCATAGCCCAATGGAGGTGTAGACTGTCTCAACCAATCCAAAAACACTTTCACAACAAAACCAACAGATTTCTTTACCTAGCCTAATATCTAAAGTTATAAACAAAGCTAAATCATATAGAGGGATCCCTCTTTGAAGCTAGAAGGGCTAGATCCCAGTTTTAAAAGTGGTTGGATAAAGTTACCTTTGTAGATTTCTTCTTTTTTCAACCTCTAGGAAATTTACCGAGTGCTAACACAACCTGAGTAGGACTATCTGTCCTTCCTCGAAAACTATGCCAAAGTTTAGTTGTACGAGCTGATAAAATCCATACGGTACAGACATAATTTAATGTTGTTCTATTTGTCGATTTCTGTGAATACAAAACACTATACAGACCTTGGAATTTGTGTTGTACGACCTCCTGTAAATGCTAAACTCCTTGCCTCGATTTCTGTGCTAATAATATGCCTTGGAATGCATGCCATAGCTCTCATAAATGGCTGCTCTCTTGCTGCTCGAAAATGCTCTCTCTCTTTCTCTCTCAAACAATGAATCAACAACCCAACAATGGGTGCTCCCTCCAACCCTAATCGACCCCATGAGGTAGGTTAGGGTTTTTCTAATCCAATCGCTGAGATTAGATGAGATGAGTGGATGAGATTTGATGTCTCTTCATTCACCCTCACTAAAGTCATAAAGTCACCTTTTAATTTGCATCTCACAAATTAAATGACTAGGGCCCACATTAACCAATTTCTCACCCCTTAGGTGCCTGGGGGTGAGAAACACTTTCCTAGGTACTTTAATTAATTAAAAAAATTTAACACTCCCTCTTACTGAGGAAAATGTTACTCACCACTCCAAGCTTGTCCCTGAAAAAATACAACCTTCCCTCTACCCAATGCCTTAGTGAGTATCTATGCAACCTTCTCCTCTGTAGATATGTATTGTAACTACACAACTCCTCTCTGAACATAGTCACGAGTGAAGTGATAACAAATCTCGATATACTTAGACTGGTCATGAAAAACTGGATTCTCTAAGATTTTAATGCAACTCTGATTATCACAGTAAATCACAGTACACCTCAACTACACACCGAACAATCCCACCAGCATCTTGTGAAGCTAAAGGGCCTCGTAAATGTCCTGACTGGCTTCCATATACTCAACCTCTACAAAAATCCAATCCACTGACTTTTGTTTCTGACTGAACCAAGACACAACTGCTAATCCCAATCCAAAACAACACCCTGAAGTGCCTTTCCTATCATTGACACATCCTGCCCAATCCAAGTCGGTATAGCCAACCAGATGAACTCCATCTCCTCTTTGATAGTCCAGACCATAATCTACCATACCACAAAGATACTTGAGCACATGTTTCTCTGCCACCCAATGCACTCTCCTAGGCTCCACCATGAACTGACTGAGAGTGTTGAAAGCAAAACAAATATTTGGCCTGGTATTGACCAAATACATCAATGACCTGATCAACTGACGATACAAAGTGGAATCCACCAACTGTGACTCAGAAGCATGAAGCTTCTTCCAGTTGGTAATCATGGGAGTGGTCATGGGCCTACTATCCCCTATCTCAAATCTTCTCAGAATGTCACACACATACTTCCGTTGTCCCAGGAAGATGTGACCAGGCTCTTTCCAAACCTCCAATCCCAAAAATTAATGCATCAGGACAATGTCAGTCATCTCGAACTCTGAAGCAAGGCTCTCCTTGCAGTTGTTGATGAGTCTCTCTGCCCAGCAGAAGAATGAGAGGATCCTCTCCAACCACAATGAAGTATAGTTTAGGATCCACCTCACTCTTCTCAAAACCCAACTACTGCAAATAGGCATCTATCCTCGAATACCAAGCTCTAGGAGCTTGTTTCAGCCCATACAATGCCTTCTTCAGTCTACACACATGAGACTCTCTCCCATGAACCTCAAAGCCCAATGGTTTCTTAATATACACATCCTCCTCAATAATACCATTCAGAAATGCGGTCTTCACATCCATCTGGTGGATCTTCCAACCCATCTCTGCTGCAATGGAGATCACTGCCTTGATCGAAGTGTACCTAGCAATTGATGCAAAGGTCTCATCATAGTCGAATCCCTCAACCTGTGAAAACCCCCGAGCCACAAATCAAGCTTTGTACTTCTCAATGCTACCATCTACAACATGTTTTAGTTTATAGAGACACCTGGAAGTCACCACTGACTTCCCCTTAGGTCTAGGAACAACTTCCCAGACATCGTTCTTCATGATGGAATTGTACTCTTCCATCGTGGAATCTCTCCATACTTGTCTACTAGTGGCCTCCTCAAAAGTGGAAGGCTCATACTCCCAAATACTTCTCACCATCGCGATGTAGCTGCAAAACCTCTCGGGAGGTTTACTCTCCCTCACTCCCTATCTCAGATTCCCACTAAACCCTATGCCTCCCTCAAAGTGTCCTGAAGCCACTTGGGCTTCCTCCTCTCTAAAGTAGTGTCCTGTGGAGGGGGATCTCCCTACTCAACCCCATCTCCTAAAGACAATGATCCTGAAGTAGACTTTGAAGTACCTGATCCTAAAACCTATGAACTAGTAGCATGTGAACCTGAAACCTGTGGCCCTGTAACCTGTGAACTTGTCGTCCCTAAAACTGGTGGACCCAAACTCTGTGTCACTGTATTTTGTTGCAGACTCACCTGAATCTGTGGTCAAGACTTCTCACCCTTCTCTGTCCTTCTATACTTCCTAAAGGCCACGTCCTCCTCAAATATGACATGCCTCCTCAATACAGTCTTCCTCAAGGAAGGAAGGTATATACGGAAAGCCTTTGAAGTCACATTGTACCCAACAAAGATCCCTCCCTCTGTTGTGGGCTCCAGCTTTGTCCTCTTCTAATAAGGGACCAAAACAACCCATTGTTTGGAAACTCCATTCAATGTTGTTCTCACAAGATCATTGTCAACTATGGCTTCCCCCACAGGTCCAATATCATCCCTCATCTGTGTCAATCTAGTAAGGTATGTGACCATATTTGCAGCCTTGGTCATTTTTATGCTCTTTAGTTTTTCCCTCAAAACCATTTTTCGATTCTCATTTTTACTCTAGGACAATTTAGTCAAAGACTACCACATCTCATAGGAATGTGTCTTCCCCGTCAAGTGAGGAATCAAATGGTCCTTGATGGAATCAATAATAAACCTCTTAGCCTTGATACACTTCTTAGTGTAAGCTGCAAGAAGAGTAGCATCAGTAGGTACAACAACAGAATGAGTAGTGGTATTTTCCACAATGTCCCACAACCCATTTTCTTGCAAAATAAATATCATCCTCTCCTTCCAAGCACCAAAATTTGTTTCCCCATCAAGTCTTTCCTCAACTCTCAAACCTGTAGCCATTGACCCTTTTTTGCTGAAAATAATAAATTCAAAAATATGCCCTGTGAAGTGACTGTTGTCCCAACTTTCTAACTGCTGAAATCTCTGCTTCTTTTCAACTTAGCTCTGATACCATGTAAATTTTCAAACCCAAACCCAGTTTCAGTCTCGCTGCTTTTTCAGCTAATGTTTAATGCCCAAACCCAATTTTATATCAGAAATTAAATACACAGTAGAAAATTAATTTCAGAACTGAAACATGAGGATTTTGAACATCGTTTATAATGAAGAAATAAAATATCAGCAGCACATAAAACTCAGAAAATATTGACATAGATATTTTCAGTCTAACTTTGACCCTGGAAATCCCCACAAGGGGAAAACTAGTGAGAGAGGGAGATTTTTATTATTTAGGTGCTTCAGAGAATTTTGATACAGCATATTCATCTTCAGAAATTTAAATGAAAAACTTATCTCGATAACCCTGCCAAGTCTTCACACAGGCAATAAGCCAAACTCCTCAAAATTCTTTCCAGAATTTTCTACAATAAATTTCAGGTCTGCTCCTCGATTTTTGTTCCTCCAAAATGTTGTACGGATGCCTCGAAATACATGCCAATAGATTCAGCAATTTTCTGGGTGCATTAATCATTGTACGACCACCTTGAAAACCGTGCCAAACTTTTCATAAAAAACACACAAAAACATACCTCAATTTCTGTACCAAGAAAGGATTGTACTAGCCTGTACGGAATCTGTATGGTGCGGCCTGAGTACGGTTGTTTGTCCCTCCTCGAAAACTATGCCAAAGTATAGTTGTACAGACTGATACAATCTGTACCATATAGACAGAATTTAATGTTGTTCCGTTTCTCGATTTCCATGCATACAAAAGATTGTACGGACCTTGGAATACATGTTGTACGGCCTCTTGTAAATGCTGAACTCCTTGCCTCAATTTTTGTGCTAATAAACTACCTTGGAATGCATGCCCTAGCTCTCAAAAATGGTTGCTCCCTTGCTACTTGAAAATGATCTCTCTCTTGATCTCTCAAACAATGAATCAACAACACAACAATGGGCGCTCCCTCCAACCCTAATCGACCCCATGAGGTAGGTGAGGAGTTTTCTAATCCAATGGCTAAGATTAGATTAGGTGAGTGGCTGAGATTTGATGTCTCTTCATTCACCCCCACTAAAGTCATAAAGTCGCCTTTTAATTTGCATATCACAAATTAAATGACTAGGGCCCACATTACACACTTTCTCACCCCTTAGGTTCCTAGGGATGAGAAACGCTTGCCTAGGTACTTTATTTAATTAAAAAAATTTAACACTCCCTCTTACCGAGGAAAGTGTTACTCACCACTCCAAGCTTGCCCCTGAAAAATAAAAACTTGCCTCTGCCCAATGCCTTGGTGAGTATGTATGCAACCTGCTCCTCTGTAGATAGGTATTGTAGCTCCACAACTCCTCTTTGAACATAGTCATGGATGAAGTGATAACGAATCTCGATATGCTTAGACTGGTCATGAAAAACTTGATACTCTAAGAGTTTAATGCAACTCTGATTATCACAGTAAATCACAGTAGGCCTCAACTGCACACCAAACAATCCCACCAGCATCTTGTGAAGCCAAATGTCCTCACAACTGGAATGATTGGCTACCATATACTCAGCCTTTGCAGAACTCAAATCCACTGACTTTTGTTTTCGACCGAACCAAGACACAACTGTTGATTCCAATCCAAAACAACACCCTGAAGTGCTTTTCCTGTCATTGACACATCCTGCCCAATCCGAGTCTGTATAGCTAGCTAGACGAACTCCATCTTCTCTCTGATAGTCCAGACCATAATATACCGTACCATAAAGATACATGAGCACATGTTTTGCTGCCACCCAGTGCACTCTCCTAGTCTCCACCATGAACTGACTGAGAGTGTTGACAACAAAACAAATATCTAGCCTGGTATTGACCAAATACATCAATGACCCGATCAACTGATGATACAAAGTGGAATCCACCAACTGTGACTTAGAAGCATGAAGCTTCTTCCAGTTGGTAATCATGGGAGTGGTCATGGGCCTATTATCCCCCATGTAAAATCTTCTCAGAATGTCACACACATACTTCCCCTGTCCCAGGAAGATGTGACCGGGCTCTTGCCAAATCTTCAATCCCAAAAAGTAATGCATCAGGCTAATGTTAGTCATCTCGAACTCTGAAGCAAGGCTCTCCTTACAGCTGTTGATGAGTCTCTCTACCCTTGTAATGAAAATATCATCCACATATAGCAGAAGGAGAGGATCCTCTCCAACCAAAATGAAGTATAGGTTGGGATCCGACTCACTCTTCTCAAAACCTAACTACTGCAAATAGGCATCTATCCTCGAATACCAAGCTCTGGGAGCTTGTTTCATCCCATGCAATGCCTTCTTCAGTCTACACACATGAGACTCTCTCCCATGCACCTCAAATCCCAATGGCTACTCAATATACACCTCCTCCTCAATAAGACCATTCAGAAATTTGTTCTTCACATCCATCTGGTGGATCTTCCAACCCATCTCTGTTGTAATGGAGATCACTGCCCTGATCGAAGTGTATCTAGAAACTGACACAAAGGTCTCATTATAGTCGACTCCCTCAACCTGTGAAAACCCCTGAGCCACAAAGCGAGCTTTGTACTTCTCAATGTTGCCATCTCCAGCATGCTTTAGTTTATAGAGCCACCAAGAAGTCACCACTAACTTCCCCTCGGGTCTAAGAACAACTTCCTAGACATCGTTCGTCATGATGGAATTGTACTCTTCCATCATGGCATCTCTCCATACCTATCTACTAGTGGCCTCCTCAAAAGTGGAAGTCGCAGACTCCGGAATACTACTCACCATCGCAATGTAGTTGCAAAACCTCTCAGGATGTTTACTCTCCCTCACTGCCTATCTGGGATTCCCCACTGAATCCTATGCCTCCCTCAAATTGTCCTGAAGCCACTTGGACTTCCTCCTCTCTGAAGTAGTGTTCTTTGGAGGTGACTCTTCCTGCTCAACCCCATCTCCTAAAGATAATTATCCTGAAGTAGACTCTGAAGTACCTGATCCTGAAACCTATGGACCAGTGGCGTGTGAACCTGAAACCTGTGGCCATGTCACCTGTGAACCTGTCATTGACCCTTTTCTGCTGAAAATAATAAATTCAAAAATATGCCCTGTGAAGTGACTATTGTCCCAACTTTCTAATTGCTGAAATCTCTACTTCTTTTCAACTCAGCTCTGATACCATGTAAAGTTTTAGAGCCCAACCCAATTTCATTATTGATTTTTCAGCCAATGTTTAATG
This sequence comes from Picea sitchensis, assembly GCA_010110895.2. NCBI lineage: Eukaryota > Viridiplantae > Streptophyta > Pinopsida > Pinales > Pinaceae > Picea > Picea sitchensis. The sequence continues at coordinate 48,704 of SNQJ01S0025637.1, forward strand.
CCCAAACCTAGTTTTATATCAGCAATTAAATACACAGCAGAAACTTAATTTCAAAACTGAAACATGAGTATTCTGAACATCGTTTATAATGCAAAAATAAATATCAGCAGCACATAAAACTCAAAAAATATTGACACATATATTTTCGGTCTAACTTTGACCCTAGAAAAACCTACAAGGGGAAAACCAGTGAGAGAGAGAGATTTTTATTATTTAGGAGCTTCAGAGAATTATGTTACAACATATTCATCTTCAGAAATTTAAATGACAAACTTATCTCGATAACCATGCCAAGTCTTCACACAGGAAATAAGCCAAACTCCTCAAAAGTCTTTCCAGAATTTTCTGCAATAAATTGCAGGTCTGCTCCTCGATTTCTATGCCTCCAAAATGTTGTACGAATGCCTCGAAATACATGCCAACAACTTAAGCAATTTTCTGGGTGCATTAATGGTTTTACAAACTCCTTGAAAAACATTCCAAACTTTCCAGAAAAAACACACAGCAACCTACCTCGATTTCTGTGCCAAGAAAGGACTATATGGACCTGTACAAAATCCGTACGGTACGTCCTGAGTATGACTATCTTTCCCTCCTCAAAAACTGTGACAAAGTACAGTTGTACAAACTGATAAAATCCGTACTGTATGGACAGAATTTAATGTTGTTCAGTTTCTCAATTTCAATGCATACAAAAGACTATACAGACCTTGGAATCTGTGATGTATGGCCTCCTGTAAATGTTGAATTCCTTGCCTCGATTTTTGTGCTAATAAATTGCCTTGGAATGCATGCCCTACCTCTCAGAAATGGTTTCTCTCTTTCTGCTCGAAAATACTCTCTATCTTTCTCTCTCAAACAATGAATCTACAACCCAATGATGGGTGCGCCCTCCAACCCTAATCGACCTCATGAGGTAGGTGAGGTGTTTTTTGATCCAATGGCTGAGATTAGATTAGATGAGTGGTTGAGATTTGATGTCTCTTCATTCACCCTCACTAAAGTCTTAAATTCACCTTTTAATTTTCATCTAACAAATTAAATGACTAGGGCTGACATTAAGCACTTTCTCACCTCTTAGGCACCTAGGTATGAGAAACACTTGCCTAGGTACTTTATTTAATTAAAAAAATTAACACTCCCTCTTACCGAGGAAAGTGTTACTCACCACTCCAAGCTTGACCCTGAAAAATACAAACTTACCTATGCCCAATGCCTTGGTGAGTATGTTTGCAACCTGCTCCTCTGTAGATATGTACTGTAGCTCCACAGCTCCTCTCTGAACATAGTCACAGATGAAGTGAAAATGAATCTCAATATGCTTAGACCAGTCATAAAAAATTGGATTCTCCGAGAGTTTAATGCAACTTTGATTATCACAGTAAATCATAGTAGGGCTCAACTGCACACCGAACAATCCCACTAGCATCTTGTGAAGCCAAAGGGCCTCACAAATGGCCTGACTCGTTGCCATATACTCAGCCTCTGCAGAACTTAAAGTCACTGAATTTTGTTTCCGACTGAACCAAGACACAACTGTTGATCCCAATCCAAAATAGCACCATAAAGTGCTTTTCCTGTCACTGACACATCCTAACCAATCCGAGTTTGTATAGCCAAAAAGATGAACTCCATCTCCTCTCTGATAGTCCAGACCATAATATACCGTACCACAAAGATACCTGAGCACATGTTTTGCTACCACCCAGTGCACTCTCCTAGGCTCCACCATGAACTGACTGAGAGTGTTGACAACAAAACAAATATTTGGCCTGGTATTGACCAAATACATCAATGACCCGATTAACTAACGATACAAAGTGGAATCCACCAACTGTGATAAAGAAGCATGAAGATTATTCCAGTTGGTAATCATGGGAGAGATCATGGGCCTGCTAACCCCCATCTGAAATCTGATCAGGATGTCACACGCATACTTCCCTTGTCCCAAGAAGATGTGACCAGGATCCTACCAAACCTCCAATCCCAAAAAGTAATGCATCAGTCCAATGTCAGTTATATCGAACTCTGAACCAAGGCTCTACTTGCAACTGTTGATGAGTCTCTCTACCCCTGTAATGAAAAGATCATCCACATATAGAAGAAGAATGAGAGGATCATCTCCAACCACAATGAAGTATAGGTTGGGATCCGCCTCACTCTTCTCAAAACTCAACTGCTCCAAATAGGCATCTATCCTTGAATACCAAGCTCTGGGAGCTTGTTTCAGCCCATACAATACCTTCTTCAGTCTACACACATGAGACTCTCTCCCATGCACCTCACAGCCCAATGGCTACTCAATATACACCTCCTCCTCAATAAGACCATTCATAAATGTAGTCTTCACATCCATATGGTGGATCTTCCAACCGATCTCTGTTGTAATGGAGATCACTGCCCTGATCGAAGTGTATCTTGAAACCAGCGCAAAGGTCTCATCATAGTCGACTCCCTCAACCTGTGAAAACCCCCGAGCCACAAAGAGAGCTTTGTACTTCTCAATGCTGCCATTTGCAGCATGCTTTAGTTTATAGAGCCACCTAGAAGTCACCACTCACTTTCCCTCGGGTCTAGGAACAACTTCCCAAACAATGTTCTTCATGATGGAATTGTACTCTTCCATCATGGCATCTCTCCATACCTATCTACCAGTGGCCTCCTCAAAAGTGGAAGGCTCAGACTTCCGAATACAGCTCACCATCATGATGTAGTGCAAAACCTCTCGGCAGGTTTACTCTCCCTCACTGCCTATCTTGGATTCCCCATTGAACCCTATGCCTCCCTCAAAGTGTCTTGAAGCCACTTGGGCTTCCTCCTCTCTGAAGAAGTGTCCTGTGGAGGGGACTCTCCTTAATCCACCCCATCTCCTGAAGACAATGATCCTGAAGTAGACTCTGAATTAGCTAATCTTGAAACCTGTGGACTAGTAGCCTATGAACCTAAAACCTGTGGCCCTGTCACCCATAAACCTGTCGTCCCCAAAACTGGTGGCCCTGAACTCTGTGTCATTGTAGTCTATTGCGGACTCACCTGAAACTGTGGTGAAGACTGCTCACCCTTATTTGTCCCTCTATACTTCCTAAAGGCTCTGTCCTCCCCAAATCTCACATCCCTCCTCAAGAGAGTCTTCCTCAAGGAAGGAAGGTATATACGGAAAGCCTTTGAAGTATAACTATACCCAACAAATATCCCTCTCTCTGTTGTGGGATCCATCTTTTTCCTCTTCTCAGAAGGGACATATGAATATGTGATGCACCCAAAAATATGAAGGTGCCCCACCTCAGGCGTCTTCCTAGAAAAAGCCTCCTCAGGAGTCATGCTCCCCATTTCCTTGTGGGGGCTCATGTTCTACAGGTAAACTGCAGTGTAGCATGCCTCAACACATATAAATAGTGGCAGCCCCTGATCATGTAGCATGGCTCTCGCAGCCAAAAAAATGGCCATGTTCTTCCTCTCTACAACCCCATTCTGTTGTGGATTATAAGGAACACTCAACTCCCTCCTGATGACCTCTCCTACACAGAAGTCCATGAACTCCTTGGAGGTATCCTCACCCCCATTGTCCGATATCAAGACTGATTTTCTTCCCTGTCTGGTTCTCCACAAGAGCTTTAAACTCTTTGAACCGATTGAAGACTTTTCCTTTGGTCTTCATGAAGAAAATTTAGGAATTCTGAGAGAAGTCATCAATGAATACAACATAGTATAGGGAACCAGTCAACGATGCCAAAGACATCGAGCCACATGCATCTGAATGTATAAGATCAAGTATCCTTGCTGCTCTACTATCACTGCTCGGAAAAGTAGTCTTGGTGTACTTTCTCAAAGCACACCCCTTGCACAACTCATGGTGATCTAAACTAAAATATGTAACTCCTTTCACCATCTACCTCAGAACTCTCAAAGCCCCATGGTGAAAATGTGCCATCCTCCTATGTGATAGCTCACATAGGTCACTATTGCTGCTGGTAGTATGAATCAATGATCTCACTGGCTGGAACAAAAACTTGTATAGCCTATCATGTCTAGTACCAATCACTTTGGCCGAAGTGATGCTATACCCTCTGGGGAAAAGAAGCACCTGCCCATCATAGAACAACACCTCATAGCCCTTATCCTCAATAGTAGAAACTGAAAATAAGTTCTTCTTCAAGCCTAGAACATATAGAACCTCTTTCAAAGTCATGGGAGGGAAGGACTCCCTCTCGAATGATACAGTCCCACTACCAACCACCTTGACCTCACGGTCATCTCCAAGCACTACCTAAACATTTCCCATCTCTGTGAGGTCTTTCAAGTGCTAACTAACCCCTGTCATATTTTGAGAGGCACCACTATCAATATACCAAGTATCTGTGTGATCGGTCCTCATGGATAGACACACAATCAAGGAAAATTCCTTGTCAAACTTGGTGGAAAACTCTTCCACCTCTCTTGAAGCTGTTTTTTGTTTCTTCTTCTTGTTCGGACACTGACTTGCATAGTGCCCAAACATATGGCATGCAAAGCACTTGACTTTGCTCATGTCTTTCATCCCTTCACCCTTGGTCTTGTGTCCTCCCTTTCGACCATTTTTTAACTTCTTCTTGCTAGTGGTACCAAGAGCCACATTCTCCTCCTCATAACTTGTAGATGAACTTCTATGTACATAACCTCTTCGGGTCTCCTCCTGAACAAATTCATCCCAAAGACGTTCCCAACCGGGAACCTTCTCCCTAGCAACGATGCCCTCCACAAGAACAGCCCATTGTTTGGAAACTCCATTCAATGTTGTTCTAACAAGATCACTGTCAAATATGGCTTCCCCCATAGCTCCAAGATCATCCCTCACCTGTGTCAATCTAGTAAGGTATGTGACCACATTTTCAGCCTTGGTCACTTTTATGCTCTTTAGTTTTTCCCTCAAAACCATTTTTTGGTTCTCATGTGTACTCTAGTACAATTAAGTCAAAGACTCCCACATCTCATAGGCATGTATCTTCCCCTTCAAGTGAGGAATCAAATGATCCTTGATGGCATCAAGAATAAACCTCTTAGCCTTGATACTCTTCTTAGTGTAATCTACAAGAAGAATAGCATCAGTAGGTATGACAACAGGATGAGTAGTGGTATTTTCCACAATGTCCCACAACCCATTTTCTTGCAAAAGAAAGATCATCCTCTCCTTCCAAGCACCAAAATTTGTTGCCCCATCAAGTATGTCCTCAACTCTTAAACCTATAGCCATTGACCCTTTTCTGCTGAAAATAATAAATTCAAAAATATGCCCTATGAAGTGACTATTGTCCCAACTTTCTGACTGCTAAAATCTCTGCTTGTTTTCAACTCATCTCTGATACCATGTAAATTTTTAGACCCCAACCTAGTTTCAGTCTAGCTGATTTTTCAGCCAATGTTTAATGCCCAAACCCTGTTTTATATAAGAATATAAATACACAACAGAAAATTAATTTCAAAACTGAAACATGAGGATTTTGAACATCGCTTATAACGCAGAAATAAAATATCAACAGAACATAAAACTTAGAAAATATTGACACAGATATTTTTGGTCTAACTTTGACCCTGGAAAAACCCACAAGGGGAAAACCAGTGAAGGAGGGAGATTTTTATTATTTAGGATCTTTAGAGAATTCAGTTACAGCATATTCATCTTTAGAAATTTAAATGACAAACTTATCTCGATAACCATGCCAAGTCTTCACACCATAAATAAGCCAAACCACTCAAAATACTTTCCAGAATTTTCTGCAATAAATTGCAGGTCTGCTCTTCGATTTTTGTGCCTCCAAAATGCTGCACGGATGCCCCGAAATACGTGCCAATAGCTTCAGCAATTTTTTGGGAGCATTAATGGCTATACAACCACCTTGAATACCATGCCAAACTTTCCATAAAAACCACATAGCAGCCTACCTCGATTTTTGTGCCAAGAAAGGACTGTACGAAATCCGTACGGTATGGCTTGAGTATGGTTGTCTGTCCCTCCTCAAAAACTATGCCAAAGTACGGTTGTACAAACTGATAAAATTCGTACCGTACGGACATAATTTAATTTTGTTCTGCTTCTCGATTTCCATACATACAAAAGATTGTACGAACCTTGATATCCATGTTGTACGGCCTCCTATAAATGTTGAACTCCTTGCCTCAATTTTTGTGCTAATAAGCTGGCTTGGAATGCATGCCCTAGCTCTCAGAAATGGTTGCTCTCTTACTACTCGTAAATTCTCTCTCTCTTTCTCTCTCAAACAATGAATCAACAACCCAACAATGGGTGTACCCTCCAACCCTAATCGAACTCATGACGTAGGTGAGGAGTTTTCTTATCCAATGGTTGAGATTAGATTAGATGAGTGGCTGAGATTTGATGTCTCTTCATTCACCCTCACTAAAGTCATAAAGTCTCATTTTAATTTGCATCTCACAAATTAAATGACTAGGGTCCACATTAAGCACTTTCACACCCCTTAGGCGCCTAGGGA
>SNQJ01S0025637.1:55241-68826 GCA_010110895.2 Picea sitchensis
ACCTTGAATACCATGCCAAACTTTCCATAAAAACCACATAGCAGCCTACCTCGATTTTTGTGCCAAGAAAGGACTGTACGAAATCCGTACGGTATGGCTTGAGTATGGTTGTCTGTCCCTCCTCAAAAACTATGCCAAAGTACGGTTGTACAAACTGATAAAATTCGTACCGTACAGACATAATTTAATTTTGTTCTGCTTCTCGATTTCCATACATACAAAAGATTGTACGAACCTTGGTATCCATGTTGTACGGCCTCCTATAAATGTTGAACTCCTTGCCTCAATTTTTGTGCTAATAAGCTGGCTTGGAATGCATGCCCTAGCTCTCAGAAATGGTTGCTCTCTTACTACTCGTAAATTCTCTCTCTCTTTCTCTCTCAAACAATGAATCAACAACCCAACAATGGGTGTACCCTCCAACCCTAATCGAACTCATGACATAGGTGAGGAGTTTTCTTATCCAATGGTTGAGATTAGATTAGATGAGTGGCTGAGATTTGATGTCTCTTCATTCACCCTCACTAAAGTCATAAAGTCTCATTTTAATTTGCATCTCACAAATTAAATGACTAGGGTCCACATTAAGCACTTTCACACCCCTTAGGCGCCTAGGGATGAGAAACACTTGCCTAGGTAATTTATTTAATTAAAACAATTTAACACTCCCTCTTACCGAGGAAAGTGTTAATCACCACTCCAAGCTTGTCCCTGAAAAATACAAACTTGCCTCTGCCCAATGCCTTGGTGAGTATGTATGCAACCTTCTCCTCTGTAGATATGTATTGTAGCTCCACAACGCCTCTCTGAACATACTCATGGATGAACTGATAACGAATATCGATATGCTTAGACCGGTCATGAAAAATTGGATTCTCCAAGAGTTTAATGCAACTCTGATTATCACAGTAAATCGCAGTAGGCCTCAACTGCACATTGAACAATCCCACCAGCATCTTGCAAAGCCAAAGGGCCTCACAACTGGCTTGATTGGATACCATATACTGAGCCTCTACAGAAATCAAAGCCATTGACTTTTATTTCTGACTGAACCAAGACACAATTGTTGATCCCAATCCAAAACAACACCCTGAAGTGCTTTTCATGTCACTGACACATCCTTCCCAATCCGAGTCTATATAACCAACCAGATGAACTCCATATCCTCTCTGATAGTCCAGACCATAATCTACCATACCACAAAGGTACCTGAGCACATGTTTTTTTGCCACCCAGTGCACTCTCCTAGGCTGTACCACGAACTGATTGAGAGTGTTGACAACAAAACAAATATATGGCCTAGTATTGACCAAATACATCAATGACCTAATCAACTAACGATAAAAAGTGAAATCCACCAATTGTGACTCAAAAGCATGAAGCTTCTTCCAGTTGGTAATCATGGGAGTGGTCATGGGCCTGTTATCCCCCATCTGAAATCTACTCAGAATGTCACACACATATTTCCGATGTCCCGGGAAGATGTGACTAGTCTCCTGCCAAACCTCCAATCCCAAAAATTAATGCATCAGTCCAATGTCAGTCATCTTGAAATCTGAAGAAAGGCTCTCCTTATAGTTGTTGATGAGTCTCTCTGCCATTGTAATGAAACTATCATCCACATAGCAGAAGAATGAGAGGATCCTCTCCAACCACAATGAAGTATAGGTTGGGATCCGCCTCACTCTTCTCAAAACCCAACTGCTGCAAATAGGCATCTATCCTTGAATACCAAGCTCTAGGAGCTTGTTTCAGCCCATGCAATGCCTTCTTCAATCTAAACACATGAGACTTTCTCCCATGCACGTCAAAGTCCAATGGATGCTCAATATACACCTCCTCCTCAATAAGACCATTCAGAAATGCAGTCTTCACATCCATCTGGTGGATCTTCCAACCCATCTCTGTTGCAATGGAGATCACTACCCTAATCGAAGTGTATCTAGCAACCAACGCAAAGGTCTCATCATAGTCGACTCCCTCAACTTGTGAAAAACCTCGAGCCACAAAGTGAGATTTGTACTTCTCAATGTTTCCATCTGCAGCATGCTTTAGTTTATAGAACCACCTGGAAGTCACCACTGACTTCCCCTCAGGTCTAGGAACAACTTCCCAGACATCGTTCTTCATGATGGAATTGTACTCTTCCATCATGGCATCTATCCATACCTGTCTACTAGTGGCTTCCTCAAAACTGGAAGGCTCAGACTTCTGAATAGTTCTCACCATCGCGATGTAGCTACAAAACCTCTCATGAGGTTTACTCTCCCTCGCTGCTTGTATGATATTCCCCACTGAACCCTCTACCTCCCTCAAAGTGTCCTGAAGCCACTTGGACTTCCTCCTTTCTGAAGTAGTGTCCTGTGGAGGGGACTCTCCCTACTCAACCCCATCTCTTGAAGACAATGATCCTGAAGTAGACTCTTAAGTACCTGATCCTTAAACCTGTGGATCATTAGCCTGTGAACGTAAAACCTATGGCCCTGTAACCTGTGAACCTGTTGTCCCCGAAACTGGTGGCCTGGAACTCTGTGTCACTGTAGTCTGTTGCGGACTCACCTGAATCTATGGTGAATAATGCTCACCCTTCTCTGTCCCTCTATACTTCCTAAACGCTCTGTCCTTCTTAAATCTGAAATCCCTCCTCAAGACAGTCTTCCTCAAGGAAGGAAGGTATATACGGAAAGCCCTTGAAGTCTCATTGTACCCAACAAAGATCCCTCTCTCTGTCGTGGGCTCCAGCTTTATACTCTTCTTATAAGGGACATATGAATATGTGATGCACCCAAAAATATGAAGGTGCCCCACCTCATTCTTCTTCCCAGAAAAAGGCTCCTCGGGAGTCATGCTCCCCACAGCCTTGTGGGGAATCCTGTTCTTGAGATAAACTACAGTGTAGCATGCCTTAGCCCATAGAAATAGTGGCAATCCCTGATCATGTAGCATGGCTCTCGCAGCCCCAACAATGGCCATGTTCTTCCTCTCTGCAACCCCATTATGTCATGGGTTGTAAGGAATAATCAACTCCCTCCTAATGCTCTCTCCTGCACAGAAGTCCATGAACTCCTTGCAGGTATACTCACCCCCATTGTTCGATCTCAGGACTCTGATTTTCTTCCCTGTCTGGTTCTCCAAAAGATCTTTAAACTCTTGCAACTGACTAAATACCTGTCCTTTGGTTTTCATGAATAAAATCCAGGACTAATAAGAGAAGCCATCAATGAATAAAACATAGTATAGGGAACCAGTCAACGATGTTGAGTACATCGGGCCACATAGATCTGAATGTATAAGATCAAGTATCCCTGCTGCTCTATTGTCACTGCTCGGAAAAGCACTCTTGGTGTACTTTCCCAAAGCACACCCCTTGCACAAGTCATGGTGCTCTGAACTAAAATCTAGAACTCCTTTCACCATCTCCCTCAGAACTCTCAAAGCCCCATGGTGAAAATGTGCCATCCTACTGTGCCATAGCTCACATAGGTAACTACTACTATTGGTTATATGAATCAATGCTCTCACTGGTTGGAACAAAAACTTGTACAGCCTCTCATGTCTAGTACCAATCACTTTGGCCGAAGTGATGCTAGACCCTCTAGGGAAAAGAAGCACCTGCCCATCACCGAACAATACCTCATAGCCCTTCTCCTCAATAGTAGAAACTAACACTAAGTTATTATTCAAGCCCAAAACATATAGAACCTCTTTCAAAGTTGTGGGAGGCAAAGACACCCTCTAAAATGATACAGTCCCGCTACCAACCACCTTGACCTCCCAGTCATCTCCAAGAACTACCTCAACATTTCCCATCTCTGTGAAGTATTTCAAGTGCTCACGAACCCCTACCATATGGAAAGAGGCACCACTGTCAATATACCAAGTATCTGTATGAGTGGTCCTCAAGGATAGACACACAATCAAGGAAAACTCCTTGTCAAACTTGGTGGAAAGCTCTTCCACCTCTGTTGAAGTTGTTGTTTGTTTCTTCTTCTTGTTTGGACACTGACCTGCATAGTGCCCAAAATTATGGCATCCAAAGCACTTGACTTTTCTCATGTCTTTCTTCCCTTCACCCTTGGGCTTGTGTCCTCCCTTTCGACCCTTTTTGAACTTATTCTTGCTAGTGATAGCAAGAGCCACATTTTCCTCCTCATGACCTGTAGATGAACTGCCATGTACATAACCTCTCTGGGTCTCCTCCTAAACAAAGTCATCCCAAAGATGTTCCCGACCGGGAAGATTCTCCCTAGAAACAATACCCTCCACTAAAACAACCCATTGTTTGGAAACTCCATTCAATGTTGTTCTCACAAGGTCACTGTCAAATATGGCTTCCCCCACAGATCCAAGCTTATCCCTCACCTGTGTCAATCTAGTAAGGTATGTGACCACATTTTCAGCCTTGGTCATTTTTATGTTCTTTAGTTTTTCCCTCAAAATCATTTTCCATTTCTCATTTGTACTTTGGTACAATTTATTCAAAGACTCCCACATCTCATAGGCATGTATCATCCCCGTCAAGTGAGGAATCAAATGACCCTTGATGGTGTTATATCCTCAAATAAATTAATCAAGTTGTTTTATTTTAGGTGATAGGATGTCATTCAAAATTACATTTCTAAATTTTTTCAGGCTCATTTTTTAGAGCTTTATGCATGTGATAAAGTTTGAAAAACATTTGGTTTCGTTTTCATTTCAAAAAAGTCAAATCTTAGGTTTCGGTGGCTTAGGCAGACTATTCAAATGTTCACTAGCCACTGAAAGCATTAGCTTTCGGAAGCTAAAAAGAGAAATCCGGGGCTACTCTATCCACTGAAAGTGGAGGAGCTTGGGAAAGGCTAGCACGTCTCTTCATCATGCATGAAACGTCAAGTTTGAAGGATTATGATTACTCACTAGCCGTCGGAAAGACAGGAAGTGGTCGATGATTACTTGCTAAGAGGTTTTTTAGTTTCATTATGAATATTGATGTGATTTACTTAACCCTAAACCCTCTCTATCTTACACCTGTCCTAAAATCTAGGATTTGAGATCTGCGCGATTAATTAAATTATTCCAAATTCAGCGCCAGCAAAATCACGTGGTTATTTGTACCTTTCTACCCTTCGAGATTGATCTGCTAAACATTACCATTTCAAATCCTCATTTTCTTTCAAATCCCTCAAAGTCAGGGCCAACTTGTAAACTTTCCTCATATTTTGCCTCTGTCGTAGCTAAGCCATAACCTTCCCTCATCTGCGTTGTGTGTTCTACCCCTAGCCCGAGTTTTCATTCGCAGGTGTACATGAGTAGTTTACCAGATGAGGAGAGGAGAATTTTTTCTCAAGAAAGAGCTAAATGACATATTCTACCTAGAGTTGCATCCAAAAGTATGTCAGCTATTCAAAGACACAGGGTGTTACAGGTTTTGTGAAAATTTGCAAAGCTCTCACCAACAAGTAGCAGAGGATTTTTCTCTAACTTTTGATGGGAGAAAAGTTGTCATTGGCCAGGATGAATTCATAGTAGATGAATCTCTCATAGCATAGGTGACAGAATTGCCCATAACTGGAGAGAGTTGGTTTAAGACTATAGTCACCAAGGATGTGGAGTTTAGGTCCTATCTCAAACCAGAGCATAAAAGTTTAATTTGGAAGAAATACATTCCCATGTATTTTCTTGAGGATAAATGGAAGAACTTGTTAAAATCCATCATTGTTTATATAACCTGTGAAGGTAGATACTGCAGGGTAATGATCTATCATTTGAAACTGATGAACCACTTCACTGGAAGAACTCCTTTGAACTTGCCTTATTACCTCTATAGGAGCTTGAATAAAATGGCCTACCAAGTTCAAGAAAAACAAGTAAAGTTAAGGGCAAGATTTTTCATCATGGCCTAATCACACTCATGGTTTGTGAGATGTTGAAGAGAAGGAACACGAAATGGGATCATTTCCTCTTTTGCAATGAATTTGAGACAGACCTTCAGCCAGGAGATAAGGAGAAGACTTCTTCAAATAAGTCTTCTACTCCTAGAAGTGGAAAGAGGAAGAGGATATCCATCTCTCCAGTTGCAGTTGATCATCCCTCTCCATATTCTAAGACTGGGAAAGCTAAGAATAAATTAGATTTCAATCATGATACAGGGAAAGAAGAATCTCCTCTAAGAGATAAAAACATCCTAAATCTCCCCTACACAGACTCTGAGGATGAAGAACAACCTGTTGCAACAAAGCATGAGGAAGTTGTGGAAAAGCAAGGTCTTCTAGAAGCAGTTACAGTAGGAGAGCCAGTGACAGAGCATGAAGACTTTCTTTCACAAGTACCTAAGGGAGATCAAGACCAGCAAGTTGCTGAAGCATCAACTAGCAAACCAAAGAAGTCTTCATCACAAAAGATAAATCAACTTCTCAGGCAAGTATATGAACTTGAAATTCTTGAAAGAGAAATCAAGAGAAAGAATAAAAATTTAGTAGAAAGAAATGTCGGATTGTATGATTCTTTCCATATACTTGCTAAGATGTATGTCAAGCTGGAAAAGAAAAATAGAAAACTAATTCAAGCAAACTAGAAGGCATATAAGGTTGCTAGGTGTTCAAAGATTAAACTCATGCTTCAAAAGCCAAAGCCTATAGTTCACTCAGGCCTGAAGTACCTAGTAGCAGCCAAAAATAACCTTGCTCAGACTACAAAGACTCTAAAGGAGCATCCTTGAAGTTATTAAAGCACAGAGGTAACGCATTTTTACAATTCTGTGAACTGTTTTAAAGACAGGCTTTTTGGTGGCTTAGGTGGACATTTCATTGTTCATTATCCATGAAAAGCAGAGCTTTCGGTGGCATACAGTGTCAGATTTTAACTCTTCTAGCCACTGAAAGTTATAGACAGGGAAAAGAGGTTGTATTTTCGCCCAGATCCAAGTTTTTCCTAATCAGATGCCTCGAGGATGGTTTCAAAAGATGGATAATAATTAAACACTTTAGATTTAAGGTTTTGTTTTGATATTTGAGGTGTTTAGCAAGGTGGCAATGTGGAATTAGCTACCTATTTTCTGGGTACATAAACAATTTTTTCCAGAAATAGAAGATTCGACTTATCTTATCTTCTATGGATACTCAACAGCCTTGGAATTCTTTCTACACTTGTCAAAGTTTTGAAGGATGTGAATATCATCAAGGATGAGGAGATTGGCCTATTTTTTAGCATCTCTTCCTATTTTCTTGTACTAGATTTTGACTTACTATTTCAAGTAAATCTGATCCAACTTTTTAGGATCTAAATTTCTCATGTAAAGGCTATAAAGCCATAAACGTTTGAGGAATATGGGTTCGATTTTGGATTCTAGACTATTGTATTTTGTGTTGAGACACTTTCTTTAATATATGAGACTTGCAAGCTTCTTTCATTGATGTTATCAGATTCCTTCTTTCTTATCTATCTATGTTTATGAGTGAATGCCATTCTCTGTCTATGCTTATATAATCCATAGGTGACTTTCATCTCACTATTTGATTATTTAGCAAAGGATCATAAGCTATTGTACTAGTTTCTAGACCCATCATACCTATTGTTTTATATATGTGTGATATAGTTTATGTTATTAGATTATGTTCTATTTGATACATAACCTGTCTGATAATATCTCTTGAAGGCCTTGTAGTGTTGAATATACCTAGACTGTCTTGAGTGTAATATTCAGTGAGTTAGTTATCCATCTTGATCCAATTATATATTCAACATTGAGAAAATAGTTAAGTTATCAGGCATCTTCGAGCTACAACCTAGAAGAGTTTCCTGGAGTGATAACAAATTGGCGTCGTTGCCAAGGAATGGAGATTGAAGCTCAGCTTCCTTGGGAAATGCCATAGATCCAACTTTGATGATAGACAAAGTGTGGACACTATTTTGGTTGTAATCATCTATATAGCGACTCCATTGGAATGAAGTGGCTCAGAGAAGGGCTCATACCAGAGAAAATCAAGAAAGGCCACCAACAACACCAGTTTCAGACCCTGAGAAGATCATCAGAAGTGGAAGATCACTGCAAAGACAAACTTCCAGATCTGCAAGAGAATTTAGACCAGGTATTTCAAGAAGCACTTCTTCATTTGTATCTAGAAAACCTCTTGTTGAATCCACTTCTGTTGAAACTTCTAGTTCTCATAAAATTGTAATTGAGTTAGAAAGCTTGAAGGGTGATGTGCCTTCAATTTCTTCTAATGTTATAGATCCTATTTCTGAGCATATCACTATATCTAACTTAGGAAAAGAAGTTGTAGAATCTATCCAAGAAGAGGACTCTTCCTCTTCCTTGAATTCTTCACAAACTGAGCTTGAAAAAAGTTGTTTCTATACCCATACCAGTTTGCCTGTTCTTGAAGATATTTTACAAGACCTTTTCTATAAGGGTGAAGAAAACTTGGCCTTGCTTCTTGGACAATTTTATAGAGTTTCTTATTTCCCACCTTGTTCAGATTTTGAAGAAACCACATTCCAGGGTAGTCATTCTACCAATGCTTCCACTTAATTCCTCAGTGAAGTAAAACCACCATCATTGTCCATAGTCCCACATGTCCCATCTTAGTCATCATCTACAGAAAGATATTCCTCTACATCAACCCTTAAGATTTCCATGGCTGTTGCTTTGACAAAAATGGAAAAGATCTTAGCAAATAGGTATACTCCTCTTGTTTTCCCCAATCCCTTGTCATCCATGCTAGTAGGAGATTATCAGAAGTACATGCCAAAGTTTGTTGGATCTAGAGATTATACTGCTGAAGAGMACATAGAGGCTTTCTATGCCTATGTTGAGAACATTAACATTTCTGAGGAAGATGTTTGGACCAGATTTTTTGTGCAGAGCTTGGATGGTCAATATAGGAAGTGGTTCAAGGAACTCTCAGCTAATTGTTGGTTGTGGAGCCTGATTATCTTCTTGATTAATAGGTCCTTGATTTTAGTCGTGTTTATACCCCATGAAGTATTTACACCCCAGAAGTATGTACACTCTTCCATGCGGGGGGAGTGCAGAGGGGGGGTACCCCCTTTGCAGGGTCCAGGGGGGCTATCCCCCCGGCTGGGCGGTCTGGGGGAAAGCGGGCCCCCAGTGGGGGTTTGGGGGCAGCGTCCCCCGATGGGGGTTCGAGGGCGAAGCCCCCGAAGGAAAAATTGCCTTATAAATGTATATTGTAATTTCATTGTAAATCTGGACCGTTCATTATAAGGTTGCAGATCTAACGGTAGAGATTATCTTAGGGTTTTTTTCCCTATAAGGCAACCCTCTTTTATGAGAGAAATGTATTGCGGCTATGGTTGATCAGGAATATTGTATTCTGAGATAGGAGACTATGAGAGAAAGAAGAGGAAGGTACAGCGGGTTTGTTGTAGGTTGCATCCCTTCATATGCTGGATAATAATAAAGGAAGGACCTGGAAATTTCTCTTGTGGACGTAGCCCACACTCGGTGAACCACGTAAATCTGTGTCTCTATTGTATTGTGTATCTTCTGTGTTTTGTTTCCGCATTTGTTTTATTTTATTGCTCCACGATCCAGTTTTTCTAACACTAATTCAGTGGTAGGTATTGAGCAATTAGATGAAGTGTTTTTGAAACATTGGGGGGAAATAAGAGACATTTTGTATTATATTACTGAATTTGGAAATCTAAAAAGAGAAAATGGTGAATCTGTCTTAGACTTCACCAAAATATTCAATAAGATGTTTGGTAAGATCCCTGTAGAGATCGGGTCAAATGACACATCAGCAAAGATTACTTACTCTTCTGCTTTTGATCCAGAATTCTCCTTGATCCTTAGATAAATAAGGTTAGCCACACTCACCTTAATGCAAGATGTTTCTCTTGAGGTTGAATCTAACATTGTGGCATCCTATAAACTTAAAGCTAAGTTTGAGAGAAAGAAGTCATATGTTGATCCTCCTTCTTCTTCAAATACCAAAATGGAAAAGATGGCCAAGATGTTGGATAGCTTGACCTCGGAGATGTCAAAACTAAAAATTCAGGGTTAGAAACCAACAAGAGGTAAAGAGCCTAATGCCTATGCTCCCAAGAATCCTAATGCATTCCCTTACAGAAGGAACAACCAGCAGGTCTAGATCCTTCAGAGAGACAAGAATGCAGTTGAAGACCAAAGGATCAAGGCCCCTTTCCAAAATGTTGTTCTGGAAGAAGAGTAGGATCTATCTCATGGTGAAGTTGAAGAAGAAGATGACATCAATTGCTTGGAGGATGATGTTGATTCCTCTTTCTTGACACAAACAGATTATGAGGAGGCCCTCATGAATGAGTAGATTAATGAGACAAGAATTGAAGAATATTTTTATCAGACAGATGATCAACGAGGTTATAATTTAAGATACAAGATTGTTGCTTCAAAGCCATTGCTTTCTGCGCCCAGAAAGAAGAAAGATGTTGCTGCCAAGTAGCCTGCTGCTTCTGCAAAGAAAATGTCCACTCCTGCAAAACAACAGCAGAAGCCATTGCAGCCCCAAGCTAAAGATAGGGTGTCCCTCAGAGCTCCCTCTAACGAGGTAAGACCTTCCGACAAAATATCCTATTCAATTAATTTCAAATCAGAAATTCAAAAGGTAAAAATACCTATGCCATTGACTGAACTCATGAAGAATGATATATTCAAGTCTTCTATCCTGAAATCCATTCAACCAAAGACTCCCATAGTTGTTGATTATGTAAACCTTCAAGATGATAAGCCCACAGTGACTATAGGACCTATGGTTGAGAACCGAGATGATTCTTGTCCACCCTTCTACATATCCCTGAATATCCATGAAAAGATCCTTCACAATTGCTTGCTTGACTCGGGACCATCACACAATCTCATGCCTAAAGCAGTGATGGATGAGCTTGGGCTTGACATCACAAAACCTTACCATGATCTCTTCTCTTTCAACTCTAGAAAAGTTAGATTCCTCGGCCTCATAAAAGACCTTGTCATAAACCTTTCCCAACTTCCAATGAGAAGCATGGTAATGGACATTGTAGTGGCTGATATCCCACCCAAGGTTGGCCTCCTCTTGTCACATTCATGGAGAAAAAGGCTAGGTGGTACCCTGCAGATGGATCTTTCTTATGCCACAGTCCCAGTGTTTGGAGGAGAGGTAAAGAGACTTTAAAGAGAGAATCAAATTTCCTACATCATTAGTGATGAGAAGAGTTTTGTAAACTATCCCATCTATGCATTGGACACGGAATTTGGGGCATGCATTCTGCAAATAGATGACTCTCATCTAGCTCCTTTGCAGCTCACAAAGCCTACTTATCAGCAGTCTGATGGAGAGATTACTCTCGCCTGGAGCATGTTCTTTGATGGTGCCAGTACGAAACACTCAGCAAGTATAGGTGTAGTTTTGATTTCTCCTTCAAAGGAGGCTATTCATTTTTCTTATAAACTTTATTTCAAGACTACTAACAATATAGCAGAGTATGAGGTTTTGTTGTTGGGACTAAATGCTTCCAAGGAGATGGGAATCAAAGGTCTAAAGGTGTTTGGAGATGCAGATCTCATTATACAGCAAGTGAACAGTACTTTCCAAGCAAAACATATCAGGTTGAAATCTTAGAGATATGAGGTATGGAAACTTAGGGACTCTTTTTCCATTTTTGATATTTCTTATATACCCAGAGCTATGAACCACCCAGCTGATTCCCTTGCTGTCTCGACCGGTATGTTCATTCCTCCCATGCCTCCTAGACTGAACCATGAAATCCAAGTCAAATACAGGCCATCCCTACCTGACAATGTCAAGTATTGGAAAGTATTTGAGGATGATGATGAGCTTAGTAGATTTCTCCAGGTCCTAGATGAATTTTCTGATATGCATATTGACCAGGAAAATCAAAATGTAGAGGAATCCAAAAAGCCTAAGTTGAAGAGAAAAATGGGTCAACACGATATTGTTCAGTTGCCCAGCAATCATATACCTCGCGGTTTGGTGCCTCTTGAGAATATTTTTGACCAAAATGATGTCCCTACAAACCTGATAAGAAGGAGAAGGATCTTGTTGTCTATGAGAACAATATAGGAAGCCAGAGTCATCCTAAATTCATAAATTTGTCCACTGAGTTAACTGTTGATCAAAGGTCATAATATTGCAGTCTTATGAAGGAATTTGCTAATGTATTTGCCTGGGAATACATTGATCTGAAAACCTATGATATTGATGTCATTCAACATAAGATTCCCCTAGACAAAGACACCATCCCATTCTAACAGAAATTGAGACCTATTCTTATTACTTGTAATCGAAAAAGAAATCAAAAATATCCTTGATGCCAAAATCATAATTCCACTGAGATACTCTAAATGGGTTGCAAACCTAGTGATAGTGAGGAAGAAAAATGGTTAGATCAGGTTATGCATTGATTTTGGAAACATGAATAAATGGTCCAATAAAGACAACTATCCCCTGCCCAAGATGCAGCATTTGTTGCAGAGAGTTTCAGGAGCCAGTGTCATGTCTTTCCTAGATGTCTTCTTAGGCTATAACCAAGTTTTTGTGCACCAAGATGACTGAGAGAAAACTTCCTTTACTACTCCTTGGGGTACCTTCATGTATGCCAAGATTCCATTCGAGCTAATGAATGTCGGGGCTACCTTTCAAAGGGCCATGGACATAGCCTTTGTGGGAAATAAGGACAAGTTTGTCCTCATCTATATTGATTATATCACAGTCTATTCCAGCAGCCATGAAGAGCATCTGAAGAATCTGAAAAGAATACTTTTGAAATGCAGACAGTTCAGGATTTCGCTGAACCCAAAAAAGTCTCAATTTGATCTCAAGGAGGGTAAGCTCCTAGGCCACATTGTTTCAGCAGAGGGAGTGAAAATTGATCCATCTCGGGTTGAAGCAATTCAAAAGTTGTCCATACCAAGGTCAAAGAAGGATATCCAATCCCTACTCGGTAAGAACAATTTTGTCAGAAGGTTTATTCCTAATTTTGCTAAGTTAGTGAAACATATAACCTCTATGTTGAAAAAGGGATCTGAGATCAAATGGACAAACAATGCAAGAAGTTCATTTTAGGATATCAAGCAGGCTATCATGGAATCTCCTACTCTAATCAGTCCAGATTACACCAAGAACTTCTATATTTTCTCTTTTTCTTCCTATGACACAGTGGCAGCAGTCTTGTTACAAAAAGATGATGAAAGTCTTGATCACTCGGTGGCTTTCTTCAACAAATCACTCAGGGATGTTGAACTAAGGTATGATCCTATAGAAAAACAATCCTATGCTCTCTTTAAGTCATTAAAAGATTTCAAAATTTATATCCTCCATGCAAAGGTTGTTGCCTATGTTCCTTCAACCTCTGTGAAGGATGTCTTGACCCAGCCTGATATTGATGGAAAGAGAGCCAAATGGATTGCAAAGTTGAATGAGTTTGACATAGAAGTGAAGCCCACTAAGCTTGTAAAATGCCAAGGCCTTGCCAAGCTCATGATGGAAGAGAACTGTGATCTTTTAGGTATAAATTTCATTGGGATAAGTTCAGCAAGCTTGCAGACAGAGGTAGCAACAGAAGAGCAGCATGACAGCCAGCAGGTGGCTGAGAATTTGTCTTCATG
>SNQJ01S0025637.1:68836-85391 GCA_010110895.2 Picea sitchensis
AATTTCAAATCAGAAATTCAAAAGGTAAAAATACCTATGCCATTGACTGAACTCATGAAGAATGATATATTCAAGTCTTCTATCCTGAAATCCATTCAACCAAAGACTCCCATAGTTGTTGATTATGTAAACCTTCAAGATGATAAGCCCACAGTGACTATAGGACCTATGGTTGAGAACCGAGATGATTCTTGTCCACCCTTCTACATATCCCTGAATATCCATGAAAAGATCCTTCACAATTGCTTGCTTGACTCGGGACCATCACACAATCTCATGCCTAAAGCAGTGATGGATGAGCTTGGGCTTGACATCACAAAACCTTACCATGATCTCTTCTCTTTCAACTCTAGAAAAGTTAGATTCCTCGGCCTCATAAAAGACCTTGTCATAAACCTTTCCCAACTTCCAATGAGAAGCATGGTAATGGACATTGTAGTGGCTGATATCCCACCCAAGGTTGGCCTCCTCTTGTCACATTCATGGAGAAAAAGGCTAGGTGGTACCCTGCAGATGGATCTTTCTTATGCCACAGTCCCAGTGTTTGGAGGAGAGGTAAAGAGACTTTAAAGAGAGAATCAAATTTCCTACATCATTAGTGATGAGAAGAGTTTTGTAAACTATCCCATCTATGCATTGGACACGGAATTTGGGGCATGCATTCTGCAAATAGATGACTCTCATCTAGCTCCTTTGCAGCTCACAAAGCCTACTTATCAGCAGTCTGATGGAGAGATTACTCTCGCCTGGAGCATGTTCTTTGATGGTGCCAGTACGAAACACTCAGCAAGTATAGGTGTAGTTTTGATTTCTCCTTCAAAGGAGGCTATTCATTTTTCTTATAAACTTTATTTCAAGACTACTAACAATATAGCAGAGTATGAGGTTTTGTTGTTGGGACTAAATGCTTCCAAGGAGATGGGAATCAAAGGTCTAAAGGTGTTTGGAGATGCAGATCTCATTATACAGCAAGTGAACAGTACTTTCCAAGCAAAACATATCAGGTTGAAATCTTAGAGATATGAGGTATGGAAACTTAGGGACTCTTTTTCCATTTTTGATATTTCTTATATACCCAGAGCTATGAACCACCCAGCTGATTCCCTTGCTGTCTCGACCGGTATGTTCATTCCTCCCATGCCTCCTAGACTGAACCATGAAATCCAAGTCAAATACAGGCCATCCCTACCTGACAATGTCAAGTATTGGAAAGTATTTGAGGATGATGATGAGCTTAGTAGATTTCTCCAGGTCCTAGATGAATTTTCTGATATGCATATTGACCAGGAAAATCAAAATGTAGAGGAATCCAAAAAGCCTAAGTTGAAGAGAAAAATGGGTCAACACGATATTGTTCAGTTGCCCAGCAATCATATACCTCGCGGTTTGGTGCCTCTTGAGAATATTTTTGACCAAAATGATGTCCCTACAAACCTGATAAGAAGGAGAAGGATCTTGTTGTCTATGAGAACAATATAGGAAGCCAGAGTCATCCTAAATTCATAAATTTGTCCACTGAGTTAACTGTTGATCAAAGGTCATAATATTGCAGTCTTATGAAGGAATTTGCTAATGTATTTGCCTGGGAATACATTGATCTGAAAACCTATGATATTGATGTCATTCAACATAAGATTCCCCTAGACAAAGACACCATCCCATTCTAACAGAAATTGAGACCTATTCTTATTACTTGTAATCGAAAAAGAAATCAAAAATATCCTTGATGCCAAAATCATAATTCCACTGAGATACTCTAAATGGGTTGCAAACCTAGTGATAGTGAGGAAGAAAAATGGTTAGATCAGGTTATGCATTGATTTTGGAAACATGAATAAATGGTCCAATAAAGACAACTATCCCCTGCCCAAGATGCAGCATTTGTTGCAGAGAGTTTCAGGAGCCAGTGTCATGTCTTTCCTAGATGTCTTCTTAGGCTATAACCAAGTTTTTGTGCACCAAGATGACTGAGAGAAAACTTCCTTTACTACTCCTTGGGGTACCTTCATGTATGCCAAGATTCCATTCGAGCTAATGAATGTCGGGGCTACCTTTCAAAGGGCCATGGACATAGCCTTTGTGGGAAATAAGGACAAGTTTGTCCTCATCTATATTGATTATATCACAGTCTATTCCAGCAGCCATGAAGAGCATCTGAAGAATCTGAAAAGAATACTTTTGAAATGCAGACAGTTCAGGATTTCGCTGAACCCAAAAAAGTCTCAATTTGATCTCAAGGAGGGTAAGCTCCTAGGCCACATTGTTTCAGCAGAGGGAGTGAAAATTGATCCATCTCGGGTTGAAGCAATTCAAAAGTTGTCCATACCAAGGTCAAAGAAGGATATCCAATCCCTACTCGGTAAGAACAATTTTGTCAGAAGGTTTATTCCTAATTTTGCTAAGTTAGTGAAACATATAACCTCTATGTTGAAAAAGGGATCTGAGATCAAATGGACAAACAATGCAAGAAGTTCATTTTAGGATATCAAGCAGGCTATCATGGAATCTCCTACTCTAATCAGTCCAGATTACACCAAGAACTTCTATATTTTCTCTTTTTCTTCCTATGACACAGTGGCAGCAGTCTTGTTACAAAAAGATGATGAAAGTCTTGATCACTCGGTGGCTTTCTTCAACAAATCACTCAGGGATGTTGAACTAAGGTATGATCCTATAGAAAAACAATCCTATGCTCTCTTTAAGTCATTAAAAGATTTCAAAATTTATATCCTCCATGCAAAGGTTGTTGCCTATGTTCCTTCAACCTCTGTGAAGGATGTCTTGACCCAGCCTGATATTGATGGAAAGAGAGCCAAATGGATTGCAAAGTTGAATGAGTTTGACATAGAAGTGAAGCCCACTAAGCTTGTAAAATGCCAAGGCCTTGCCAAGCTCATGATGGAAGAGAACTGTGATCTTTTAGGTATAAATTTCATTGGGATAAGTTCAGCAAGCTTGCAGACAGAGGTAGCAACAGAAGAGCAGCATGACAGCCAGCAGGTGGCTGAGAATTTGTCTTCATGTGAGTGGTATTCAGGTATTGTTCATTTTTTGTAGAAGTTAGAGCTTCCTCTTGAACTTAGCATGACTCAAGATTGAGCTCTTAAGCTCAGAGAAATTAAATTCTTCATAAATGATAATCTTTTTTATTGGAAAGATCCTTCTAGTTTATTGTTGAGATGTTTGAACAAAGACGAGTCAGCTGAAGTCATGCATCAGTTCGATTCAAGTATTTGTGGAGGCCATCATTGATGGAAAACCACATCTCATAGGATCCTAAGGTCTGGGTACTATTGTCCTTTTCTTTTTTCATATGTGTGTGCCTTTGTGAAATCTTGTGATAAGTGCCAAAGATTCACAGGGAAGCAACAACTCAATCTCTGCCCCTGAGACCTATTGTAGTGAATGGTCCCTTTCAGTAGTGGGGCTTAGTCTTCATAGGAGATATTAATCCTTCATATAGTGGTCAGCATAAGTGGATCCTGGTAGCTACTGACTATTTTACCAAGTGGATAGAGGAAATCCCCACTAGAAATGCCACTCATCAAGTCATCATGAAGTTTTTCTATGAAAACATCCTGATCAGATTTGGCTGCCCAAAAAGGCTAGTGACAGATAATGTAGCAGCCTTTAAATCTGATGCATTGGTTGACATGTGTAAGTTAATGGGAATTCAATTGGTACACTCTACCTCCTACTACCCTCAAGGCAATTGCCTTGCTGAGTCATCCAATAAGAGTCTAGTCGGAATCATCAGAAAGTTGTTGGAGAAGAATCAAAAGAGCTGGCATTCTAAACTAAATTTTTCACTTTGGGCTGACAGAGTGACCAACAAGAAATCTATAGGGACTTCTCCTTTCAAACTGGTTTATGGCATTGATGCCATTTTCCCCATTTAGCTAGTTCTACCATTGTCTAAGTTCTTTTAGGAAGAACAAACTAAATCAAATGACATGGTGAGAAGAATGCTTGACTTGGTAGAATTGCAGCAAGTCAGAGAATAGTTGGTGGACGAATCAAAAGCTCATCAAAAGAGGATCAAGAATACTTGTGACATAAAAGAAAAGGTGAACAACTTTCAGGTTGGTGACTGGGTTATGAAATGGGATGCTCTCATACAAGATAAAGGCAAGCATGGCAAGTTTGACTCTTTGTGGATCGGTCCTTTCATGATAACTCAAGTACAACATAACAACACTTTCATTCTGCAAAGTTTGGAAGGTGAAGAAATGTTTGGTGGCCCAGTCAATGGACATTTTTTGAAACTCTATTTTATCTAAGGCTTCAAAGCCTTGCCATTGTAAATTTTATTTTTCAGTTTTTGTTTTTGGCAAAATAACTCCATGCCCAATGGAAACACTAGTAGATAGGTTTGAATTTTTGTTTTACAGGAAAGGCATTGGTTATGTGGTTCTTGAAACCTCACAAGGAGGCTTTCACCCCAATAGGAGCCAGTGTTATCTCCTTAAATAAATTAATCAAGTTGTTTTATTTTAGGTGATAGGATGTCATTCAAAAATAAATTTCTAAATTTTTTAAGGCTCATTTTTCAGAGCTTTATGCATGTAATAAAGTTTGAAAAACATTTGGTTTCGTTTTCATTTCAAAAAATTCAAATCTCAGGTTTCGGTGGCTTAGGTGGACTGTTCAAATTTTCATTAGCCACCAAACGCCTTAGCTTTCAGAAGCTAAAATGTGAAATTCGGGGCTACTCTAGCCACCGAAAGTGGAGATTGGAAAAGGCTAGCACGTCTCTTCATCATGCATGAAATGTCAAGTTTGAAGGATTATGATTACTCATTAGCCGCCGGAAAGACAAGAAGTGGTCGATGATTACTTGGTAAGAGGTGTTTTAGTTTCATTATGAATATTGATGTGATTTACTTAACCATAAACCCTCTCTATCTTACACTTGTCCTAAAATCTAGGATTTGAGATCTGCGTGATTAATTAAATTATTCCAAATTCAGTGCCGGCAAAATCACGTGGTTATTTGTACCTTTCTACCCTTCGAGATTGATATACTAATCATTACCATTTAAAATCCTCATTTTCTTTCAAATCCCTCAAAGTCAGGGCCAGCTTGTAAACGTTCCTCATATTTCACCTTTGTCGTAGCTGAGCCATAACCTTCCCACATCTGCGTTGTGTGGTCTTACCCAAGCTCGAGTTTTCATTTGCAGGTGTACAAGAGTAGTTTACCATATGAGGAGAGGAGTAGCTTCTCTCAGGAAAGAGATAAATGGCATACGCTACCTCAAGTCACATCCAAAATTATGTCATCTATTCAAAGACGCAGGGTGTTGCAGGTTTTGTGAAAAGTTGCAGAGATCTCACCAACAGGTAGCAGAGCCTTTTGCTCTGACTTTCGATGGGAGAAAAGTTGTCATTGGACAGGATGAATTCATAGTAGATGAAGCTCTCATAGAAGAGGTGATGGAACTGCCCAGAACTGAAGAGAGTTGGTTTAAGACTACAGTCACCAAGGATGTGGAGTTTAGGTCCTATCTCAAATGAGAGCATAAAAGTTTAATTTGGAAGAAAGACATTCCCATGTCTTTTCTTGAGGATAAATGGCAGAACTTGTTAAAATCCATCCTTGTTTATATAACCTATGAAGGTAGATATTGCAGGGTAATGATCTGTCATTTCAAACTGATGAACCACTTCATTGGAAGAACTCCTTTGAACTTGTCTTATTACCTCTACAGGAGCTTGAAGAAAATGGCCTACCAAGTTCAAGAAAAACCAAGTAAATTTAAGGGTAGGATTTTTCATCATGGCCTATTCACACTCATGATTTGTGAGTTGTTGAAGAGAATGAACAAGAAATGGGATCATTTCCTCTTTTGGAATGAATTTGAGACAGAACTTCATCCAAGAGATAAGGAAAATCCTTATTCAAAGAATACTTCTACTCCTAGAAGTGGAAAGAGGAAGAGGAGAGACATCTCTCCAGTTGCAGTTGATCAACCCTCTCCATCTTCTAAGCTTGGTAAAGCTAAGAAGAAATTGGATTTCACTCATGATACAGAGAAAGTAGAATCTCCTCCAAGAGATAAAAACATCCTAAATCTCCCCTACACAGACTTTGAGGATGAAGCACAGCCTGTTGCAATAGAGCATGAGGAAGTTGTTGCAGAGAAAGGTCTTCTAGAAGTAGTTCCAGCAGGAGAGCTGCTGATAGAGAATGAAGACTTGCTTTCACAAGTACCTAAGGGAGATCAAGACCAGCAAGTTGTTGAAGCATCAAATAGAAAACCAAAGAAGTCTTCATCACAAAAGATAAATAAACTTCTCAAGCAAGTATATGAACTTGAAATTCTTGAAAGAGAAATCAAGAGAAGGAATAAAAATTTAGTAGAAAGAAATGTTGAATTGTATGATTCTTTCCATATACTTGCTAAGATGTATGTCAAGCCGGAGAAGAAAAACAAAACAATAATTCAAGCAAACCAGAAGGCATATAAGGTTGCTAGGTGTTAAAAGATTAAACTCATGCTTCAAAAGCTAAAGCCTATAGTTCACTCAGGCCTGGAGGACCTAGAAGCCGCCGCAAAGAACCTTGCTCAGACTACAAAGACTCTAGAGGAGCATCCCCGAAGTTCTTAAAGCACAGAGGTAATGCATTTTTACAATTTTTTGAACCATTTTTAAGACAGGATTTTTGATGGCTTAGGAGAACATTTCATTGTTCATTACCATCGAAAGCAGAGATTTCGGCGGCATGCAGTCTCCGATTTTAAATCTTCTAGCCACTGAAAGTTACAGACAGCGCGGAGAGGTTGTATTTTCTCCCAGATCCAAGTTTTTCTTAATCAGATGCCTCGAGGATGGTTTCAAAAGATGAATAATAATTAAACACATCAGATTTAAGGTTTTGTTTTGATATTTGAGGTGTTTAGAAAGGTGGCAATGTGGAATTAGCTACCTATTTTCTGGGTACAGAAACATTTTTTGCCAGAAATAGCAGATTCAACTTATCTTATCTTCTATGGATACTCAACAGCCTTGGAAGGCTTTCTACACTTGTCAAAGTTTTGAAGGATGTGAATATCATCAAGGATGATGATATTGACCTAGTTTTTAGCATCTCTTCCTATTTTCTTGTATTAGATTTTGACTTACTATTTCAAGTAAATCCGATCCAACATTTTAGGATCTAGATTGATCATTTAAAGGCTATAAAGCCATAAACTTTTGAGGATTATGGGCTCAATTTTGGATACTAGATTATTGTATTTTGTGTTGAGACACTTTCTTTAATATATGAGACTTGCAAGCTTCTTTCATTGATGTTATCAGATTCCTTCTTTCTTATCTGTCTATGTTTATGAGTGCATGCCATTCTTTGTCTATGCTTATATAATCCATAGGTGACTCCCATCTTACTATTTGATTATTTGGCAAAGGATCATAAGCTATTGAACTAGTTTCTAGACCCATCATACCTATTGTTTTATATATGTGTGATCTGGTTTATGTGATTAGATTTTGTTCTATTTGATACACAACCTGTCTGATAATAGCTATTGAAGGCCTTGTAATGTTGAATATACCTAGGCTATCTTGAGTGTAATATTCAATGAGTTAGTTATCCATCTTGATCCAATTATATATTCAACATTGAGAAAATAGTTAAGTTACCAGGCATCTTCGAGCTACAACCTAGAAGAGTTTCCTACAAAATAGTATTGTTTATTTTTTTAGAAGTTGGAGGTTCCTCCTGAACTTAGCATGACTCAAGCCTGAGCTCTTAAGCTTAGATCAATTAAATTATGCATAAATGATAATATTTTGTATTGAAAAGATCCTTCTTCTTTACTATTGAGATGTTTGGACAAAGAGGAGTCAGTTGAAGTCATGCATCAGTTCCATTCAATTATTTGTGGAGGCCATCATTACTAGAAGACCACAGCTCATAAGATCCTAACGGCTGGGTACTATTGGCCTTTTCTTTTTTCAGATGTGTGTGGCTTTGTGAAATATTGTGATAAGTGCCAAATATTCACAGGGAAGGAGCAACTCAAATCTCTGCCCCCGAGACCTATTGTAGTGAATGGTCCCTTTTAGCAGTGGGGCTTAGATTTCATAGGCGATATTAATCCTTCATCTAGTGGTCAGCATAAGTGGATCCCGATAGCTATTGACTATTTTACCAAGTGGATAGAGGCAATCCCCACTAGAAATGCCACTCATCAAGTCATCATGAAGTTTCTCTATGAAAACATCTTGATCAGATTTGGCTGCCCAAAAAGGTTAGTGACAAATAATGCAACAGTCTTTAAAGCCGATGCATTGGTTGACATGTGTAATTCAATGGGAATTCAATTGGTACACTCTACCTCCTACTACCCTCAAGGCAATGGCCTTGCTGAGTCATCAAATAAGAGTCTAGTCAGAATCATCAAAAATTTGTTGGAGGAGAATCAAAAGAGTTGGGATTCTAAACTAAAGTTTCCACTTTGCACTAACAGAGTGACCAACAAGAAATCTATAGGGACTTCTCCTTTCAAACTGGTTTATGGAACTGATGTCATTTTCCCCATTCGATTAGTTCTACCAGTGGCTAATCTCTTTCAAGAAGAACAAACTGAATCAAATGACATGGTGAGAAGAATGCTTGACTTGGTAGAATTGCAGCAAGTCAAAGAATGGTTGGTGGACAAATCAGAATCTCATCAAAAGAGGATCAGGCATACTTTTCACAGAAAAGCAAAGGTGGACAACTTTTAGGTTGGTGACTGGGTTCTAAAATGGGATGCTCTCAGACAAGATAAAGGAAAGCATGGCAAGTTTGAGTCTTTGTGGACCGATCTTTTCGTGATAACTCAAGTACAACATAACAAGACTTTCATTCTGCAAAGTCTGGAAGGTGAAGAAATGTTTGGTGGCCCAGTCAATGGGCATTTTCTGAAACTCTATTTTATCTAAGGCTTCAAAGCCTTGCCATTGTAAATTTTATTTTCAGTTTTTGTTTTTTGCAAAATAACTCCATGCCCAATTAAAACACTAGTAGATAGGTTTGAATTTTTGTTTTACAGGAAAGGCATTGGTTCTGTGGTTCTTGAAACCTCACAGGGAGGCTTTCACCCCCAATAGGAGCTAGTGTTATCTCCTTAAATAAATTAATCAAGTTTTTTTATTTTAGGTGATAGGATGTCATTCAAAAATACATTTCTAAATTTTTTAAGGCTCATTTTTAGAGCTTTATGCATGTAATAAAGTTTGAAAACCATTTGGTTTCATTTTCATTTCAAAAAAGTCAAATCTCAGGTTTCAGTGGCTTAGGCGGACTATTCAAATGTTCATTAGCCATTGAAAGCCTTAGCTTTCAGAAGCTAAAACGCAAAATTCGGGGCTACTCTAGCCACCGAAAGTGGAGCTTGGAAAAGGCTAGCACGTCTCTTCATCATGCATGAAACGCCAAGTTTGAAGGATTRTGATTACTTATTAGCCACCGGAAAGATAGGAAGTGGTCGATGATTACTTGGTAAGAGGTGTTTTAGTTTCATTATGAATATTGATGTGATTTACTTAACCCKAAACCCTCTCTATCTTACACCTGTCCTAAAATCTAGGATTTGAGATCTGCGYGATTAATTAAATTATTCCAAATTCAGCGCCAGCAAAATCAYGTGGTTATTTGTACCTTTCTACCCTTCGAGATTGATCTGCTAAACATTACCATTTCAAATAYTCATTTTCTTTCAAATCCCTCAAAGTTAGGGCTAGCTTGTAAACTTTCCTCATACTTCGTCTCTGTCATAGTTGAGCCATAACCTTCCCCCATTTGCATTGTGTGGTCTTACCCAAGCCCGAGTTTTCATTTGCAGGTGTACAGGAGTAGTTTCACAGATGAGGATAGGATCAAATTCTCTCAAGAAAGAGATAAATGACATACGGTACCTAGAGTCGCATCCAAAAGTATGTCATCTATTCAAAGAAGCAGGTTGTTACAAGTTTTGTGAAAAGTTGCAGAGCTCTCACCAATAGGTAGCAAAGGCTTTTTCTCTGACTTTCGATGGGAGAAAAACTATCATTGGACAAAATGAATTCATAGTATATGAAGCTCTCATAGCAGAGGTGACGGAACTGCCCAGAACTAGAGAGAGTTGGTTTAAGACTACAGTCACCAAGGATGTGGAGTTTAGGTCCTATCTCAAACCAGATCATAAAAGTTTAATTTGGAAGAAAGACATTCCCATGTCTTTTCTTGAGGATAAATGGAAAAACTTGTTAAAATCCATCCTTGTTTATATAACCTTTGAAGGTAGATACTGCAGGGTAATGATCTATCATTTGACACTGATGAACCACTTCACTGGCAGAACTCCTTTGAACTTGCCTTATTACCTCTACAGGAGCTTGAAGAAAATGGCCTACCAAGTTCAAGAAAAACCAAGGAAAGTGAAGGGCAGGCTTTTTCATCATGGCATAATCACACTCATGGTTTGTGAGTTGTTGAAGAGAAGGAACAGGAAATGGGATCATTTCCTCTTTTGGAATGAATTTGAGACAGACCTTCATCTAGGAGATAAGGAGGATCCTTATTCAAAGAAGTCTTCTACTCCTAGAAGTGGAAAGAGGAAGAGGAGAGCCATCTCTCCAGTTGCAGTTGATCATCCCTCTCCATCTTCTAATCCTAGGAAAGATAAGAAGAAATTGGATTTCAATCATGATACAGGGAAAGAAGAATCTCCTCCAAGAGATAAAAACATCCTAAATCTCCCCTACACAGACTCTGAGGATGAAGAACAAACTGTTGCAACAGAGCATGAGGAAGTTGTGGTAGAGCAAGGTCTTCTAGAAGCAGTTCCAACAGGAGAGCCGGTGATAGAGCATGAAGACTTACTTTCACAAGTACCTAAGGGAGATCAAGACTAGCAAGTTGCTGAAGAATCAACCAGAAAACCAAAGAAGTCTTCATCACAAAAGATAAATCAACTTCTCAAGCAAGTATATGAACTTGAAATTATTGAAAGAGAAATCAAGAGAAGGAATACAAATTTAGTAGAAAGAAATGTTGAATTGTATGATTCTTTCCATATACTTTCTAAGATGTATGTCAAGCTGGAGAAGAAAAACAAAAAAATAATTCAAGCAAACCAGAAGGCATATAAGGTTGTTAGGTGTTCAAAGATTAAAATCATGCTTCAAAAGCCAAATCCTATAGTTCACTCAGGCCTAGAGGACCTAGCAGCGGTCGCAGAGAACCTTTCTCAAACTACAAAGACTCTAGAGGTGCATCCCTAAAGCTCTTAAAGCACAGAGGTAACGCATTTTTACAATTTTGTGAACTGTTTTTAAGACAGGATTTTCGGTGGCTTAGGCGAACATTTCATTATTCATTAGCCACCGAAAGTTACTGACAGCGTAGAGAGGTTGTATTTTCGCCTAGATCCAAGTTTTTCTTAATAAGATGCCTCGAGGATGGTTTCAAAAGATGGATAATAATTAAACACATCAGATTTAAGGTTTTGTTTTGATATTTGAGGTGTTTAGCAAGGTGGCAATGTGGAATTAGCTACCTATTTTCTGGGTATAGAAACATTTTTTTCCAGAAATAGCGGATTTGACTTATCTTATCTTCTATGGATACTCAACAGCCTTGGAAGGCTTTCTACACTTGTCAAAGTTTTGAAGGATGTGAAGATCATCAAGGATGATGAGATTGACCTACGTTTTAGCATCTCTTCCTATTTTCTTGTATTAGATTTTGACTTGTTATTTCAAGTAAATCTGATCCAACTTTTTAGGATCTGGATTTCTCATTTAAAGGCTATAAAGACATAAACTTTTGAGGAATATGGGTTCGATTTTGGATACTAGATTATTGTATTTTGTGTTGAGATACTTTCTTTAATATATGAGACTTGCAAGCTTCTTTCATTGATGTTATCAAATTCCTTCTTTATTATCTGTCTATGTTTATGAGTGAATTTCATTCTTTGTCTATGCTTATATAATCCATAGGTGACTACCATCTCACTATTTGATTATTTGGCAAAGGATCATAAGCTATTGTACTAGTTTCTAGACCCATCATACCTATTGTTTTATATATGTGTCATCTGGTTTATGTGATTAGATTATGTTCTCTTTGATACACAACCTGTCTGATAATAGCTCTTGAAGGCCTTGTAATGTTGAATATACCTAGATTGTCTTGAGTGTAAGATTCAGTG
Organism: Picea sitchensis; assembly: GCA_010110895.2. Classification (NCBI taxonomy): domain Eukaryota; kingdom Viridiplantae; phylum Streptophyta; class Pinopsida; order Pinales; family Pinaceae; genus Picea; species Picea sitchensis. The sequence goes on from SNQJ01S0025637.1 coordinate 81,025, forward strand.
AGTTAGTTATCCATCTTGATCCAATTATATATTCAACATTGAGAAAATAGTTAAGTTACCAGGCATCTTCGAGCTACAACCTAGTTAAGTTACTAGGCATCAAAATTCTTTCCAAAATTTTCTGCAATAAATTGCAAGTCTGTTCCTCGATTTATGTGCCTCCAAAATGTTGCATGGATGCCTCGAAATATGTGTCAACAGCTTCAAAAAAAATTTGGGTGCATTAATGGTTGTACGACCACCTTGAAAACTGTGCCAAACTTTCTAGAAAAACCACACAGCAACCTGCCTCAATTTCTATGCCAAGAAAGGACTATATGGACCTGTACAGAATCTGTATGATACGACCTGAATACGGATGTCTGTCCCTCCTCAAAAATTGTGCCAAAGTAAGGTTGTACACACTGATAAAATCTGTACCATACATACATAATTTAATGTTGCTCTATTTCTCGATTTACGTGCATACAAATATTGTACAGACCTTGGAATGCATGTTGTATGGACTCATGTAAATGATGAACTCCTTGCCTCAATTTATGTGCTAATAAGATGCCTTGGAATGCATGCCCTAGATCTCAGAAATGGTTTCTCTCTCACTGCTAAAAAATGCTCTCTCTCTTTCTCTCTCAAACAATGAATCAACAACCCAACAATGGGTGTGCCCTCGAACCCTAATCGACCTCATGAGGTAGGTGAGGAGTTTTCTAATCCAATGGTTGAGATTAGAATAGATGAGTGGTTGCGATTTGATGTCTCTTCATTCACCCTCACTAAAGTCATAAAGTCACCTTTTAATTTGCATCTCACAAATTAAATGACTAGGGCCCACATTAAGCACTTTCTCACCCCTTAGGCACCTATGGATGAGAAACACTTGCCTAGGTACTTTATTTAATTAAAAAAAATTAACACTCCCTCTTACCGAGGAAAGTGATACTCACAACTCCAAGCTTGTCCCTCAAAAATACAAACTTTCCCCTGCCAAATGCCTTGGTGAGTATGTCTACAACCTGCTCCTCTATAGATATGTAGTGTAGCTCCACAACTCCTCTCTGAACATAGTCACGGATGAAGTGATAACGAATCTCGATATGCTTAGACCAGTCATGAAAAACTGGATTCTTCGAGAGTTTAATGCAACTCTTATTATCACAGTAAATCATAGTAGGCCTCAACTGCACACCGAACAATCCCACCAGCATCTTGCGAAGCCAAAGGGCCTCACAACTAGCCTGGCTAGCTTCCATATACTTAGCCTCTGCAGAACTCAAAGCCACTGACTTTTGTTTCCGACTGAACCAAGACACAACTGTTGATCCCAATCCAAAACAGCACCCTAAAGTGATTTTCATGTCATTGATACATCTTGCATAGTTCGCATCTGTATAGCCAACCAAACGAACTCCATCTCCTCTCTGATAGTCTATACCATAATCTACTAATCAGAATCTGGACTAGGGGTCAAAATTTAACCCAAAAATGAAAGTGTTCGGAATCACCTCAAAACAAGCAGGTGCATAACCCTCATCGTCACGAACCCAACGCACTTTGAACGGGGTCAAACAGACATCAGATGAGTGAGATATCATGATCTGTTCTATTTGCCAAATAGGCAAAAAAAAAGATGTTGACTGTACAGTCCATACAGGTGATGACGTGACATGATCGTACACTGATGTGGCAGGTGATGATTGGGCATGCTGACATGGATGAATGATGTGAGGACATGTGGCATGATGATGATGTGGCAAGATGCTGAGTTGGCAGTTTGGACAGACATGTCGGCGAATGAGGTTAGGACACGTGGCACATTGTTGACCAATTATGTGGTGCCATGTGGCCCAGGCGTGGGCTGCAACGTGGCACCGTATTTTGGTTGTTTAAACATTTTATGGAGTCCGTGGGGATCGAAACCCAGACCTCCACCACAGTCAAAATCTTTGGCAAAAGATGTCCAACCGGCGTGCCACAGTTTGTTACTTAACTATTATATGTTTTCACTTTTATTTAAAGTGTATCTATGGTAAGTTTGGCATGGGGTTAGGATTGGGGCTTAACCCCAGCCCCCAGTTTCTTCGTGTACCCATGTGACCACACCACAAGGAATGGTACGTGAACCTTTTTCCAATGGTTAGTGCTTTATGCGCCCAACACTTGTCGCTCCCTCATCCAATCCTGCAACGAGGGCCTAACATTGCGTTGGGACATGGCCATATGGCCCCCATGCACCCAACACCTCCGTCTTTGGGGGGCCTAATTATGCTAACTGTTTGAAAAATTGGCGTGAATTGTGGAAACGACACGCGAGCTGGGTTTAGGCATGGGAAACGCCTAGAAGCCAGGTTACTCACACAGGAGGTGCGTTTTGGCGAACCAGAGACAACAAGCTTGAAGGAGGAAAATGGCAGGAGGCCTAACTTCTTCATCTTTTGGTCAAATGAGGTGTCGAAAAAGCCTAGCTAGGGGTTTTTGGATGTTCTGAATCCATTGGCATGGTTTTCAAATCCATTTGGAGACTTATTTTGTAGTTTTTTCTACCTTGAAGTTTCAGGAGCTTCAGGGAGCTTAGGGCCACCATTGATGGAGGCCATGCTTAGATGAGCCCAAGTCTGTTTTATGTTACTGAATAGTCATTTTTGACTAATTGTTATGCTCTGAACACATTGGGATAGGTTTCAGAGGAATTTGAGGACTTTTACAGGTTTTTTTTCCATAAGGAAGCTCAGGGAAGCTCAAGGCCACATGTAGAAGAGGTCATGCCCGGATGAGCCATGGTCTGTTTTCAGAGATCCAATAGTCATTTTGGGGGTTTTTATGTATTTTGAACCCATTGGTACAGTCAGTTAATCCATTGGAGTTTAGAATCATATTGTAAAATAATCTTTGACAAACTAATCCCAGAGAGCCTAGTCCATTGATGGAGGCTCAAGGAGATGTAGCCCAGTTGGGGGTGAACTACTTTATCATCTTGTTATTGTTGTGAGTTTATTGGTTACATTTTATGCACTTATGTTGTTGTTGTATTTTCTTTAAACAACATATTTAACCATTAAAAATTCCTCACACATAAAACCCTAGAAGATGCATAAACTTGGCACATAATTTATCTTACATAACTAAGATATTGAGCAAGGTCCTGAAGTTTATATTTTAATGCAGTAGAGGGTGCTTGCATAGCAAAACAAGTCAGCCCCCTATTTTCATATCAGGTAGTATCAAAGCATAGTTTTGCTCATGTGATTTCCATTGATAGCTAGAGATTTAGCTATTGGTATTATTGTGCAAGTTTTGTGTTGAAGTTTGATATCTTGCAAAGATGGAAGAAGCTTCAAACAGTAAGAGTTCTTATACATCTTCATTGGCCAATTTCTTTGACAAAGAGATGTTGGAGGAGTTTCTAACCATGAGAGAGGTGGTTCAAGAGTTGTGGGAAGATCGGAAGGAGAGAATTGTCCTTCAAGAGAAGTTGATGGCCATGAAGGAGGAGAAGCACCAGCTTCTTGAAAAGTCGCATGAGATGGAGACTCAACTCCATGAGGAAAAGGAAACCCTTACCAAGTACATGCATGAACATGAGGTATGTAATGCTAGTTTTTCTTCAAATTCCTCTCAATATGAATGCTTTTGTATTTTTGAAAATCACACAAAAGGAATAGGGTCCAAGTTATTGTTAAAAATGGGCTATGAAGGTAAAGGGTTAGGAAAGCATGCACAAGGCATTGTTAAGCCTATTGTTGTTGAGGAGAGCCCCAAGTATAGGGGTCTTGGATATGAACAGAAAGATGGAGCATGTTCCAAAGTTGAGGAGACAAGGGAAAGAGTTCCAAGAACAAATTTTGTTGCAAGTTCAATCCCTCAAGCATGCAAAGAGTTTGTTCAAGATGAATGCAAATGTGTGAAACAAGAGAGTTGTGACAACCATGAGGACAAGAAAGCTAGTAACTCTTTAAATTCACCTCCTCAAGAAGGAAATAAAGGTGAATGTTCAAGAACTTTTGTTGCAAGTTCAATCCCTTAAGAATGCAAAGAGTGTGTTCAAGATGAATGCAAATGGGTGAAACAAGAGAGTTGTGACAGCCATGAGGACAAGAACATTTTTGTTGGTCTTCAAAAGAAAGCTAGTAACTCTTTAAATTCACCTCCTCAAGAAGGCAATAAAGGTGAATGTTCAAGAACTTTTGTTTCAAGTTCAATCCCGCAAGCATGCAAAGTATCTGTTCAAGATGAATGCAAATGTGTGAAACAAAAGAGTTGTGACAGCCATGAGGACAAGAACATATTTGTTGGTCTTCAAAAGAGATCTAGTAACTCTTCAAATTCACCTCCTCAAGAAGGCGATAAAGGTGAATGTTCAAGGTATATTT
>SNQJ01S0025637.1:104284-116861 GCA_010110895.2 Picea sitchensis
TTTTCGGTCTAACTTTGACCCTGGAAAAACCCACAAGGGGAAAACCAGTGAGAGAGGGAGATTTTTATTATTTAGGAGCTTCAGAGAATTCTGTTACAGCATATTCATCTTCAGAAATTTAAATGACAAACTTATCTCGATAATCATGCCAAGTCTTCACACGGGAAATAAGCCAAACTCCTCAAAATTCTTTGCAGAATTTTCTGCAATAAATTGTAGGTCTGCTCCTCGATTTATGTGCCTCCAAAATGTTGCATGGATGCCTCAAAATGTGTTCTAACAGCTTCATCAATTTCCTAGGTGCATTAATGGTTGTACGACCACCTTGAAAATCGTGCCAAACTTTCCAAAAAAACCACACAGCAACTTGCCTCAATTTTTGTGCCAAGAAAGGACTATACGAACCTGTACGAAATTCGTATGGTACGGCCTGAGTACGGTTGTCTGCCCCTCCTCAAAAACTATGCCAAAGTACAACTTTATGGACTGATAAAATCCGTATTGTACTGACATAATTTAACGTTGTTCTATTTCTCAATTTTCGTGCATACAAAAGACTATACGGACCTTGGAATCCATGTTGTACTGCCTCATGTAAATGTTGAACTCCTTGCCTCAATTTATGTGCTAATAAAATACCTTGGAATGTGTTCCCTAGCTCTCAGAAATGGCTACTCTCTTGTTGCTTGAAAATGCTCTCTCTCTTGCTCTCTCAAACAATGAATCAACAACCCAACAATGGGTGTGCCCTCCAACCCTAATCAGCCTCATGAGGTAGGTGAGGAGTTTTCTAATCCAATGGCTGATATTAGATTAGATGAGTGGCTGAGATTTGATGTCTCTTCATTCACCCTCACTAAAGTCATAAAGTCACCTTTTAATTTTCATCTCACAAATTAAATGACTAGGGACCACATTAAGCACTTTCTCACCCCTTAGGTGCCTAGGGATGAGAAACACTTGCCTAGGTACTTTATTTAATTAAAAAAATTTAACACAAACAAAGCTTATCAAGAAAAGGAAGATAGATACACAATGAAGAATGAGAACAATGTATATTATGATCTAATGAGTGAGTGATATTAACTCATATAGGAAATGACATCATATAATTAGGAATGCATGCATAATAGTGATGGTATAAAATTAGAAAGTCTAAAATAGAACTAGTTAGTTAACTCCCACTAAACTAGTGTGCCGAAAATAGAAATTTCTCCAACACTATGTAGAATAATTTGTTCTCATCATAGTTATGCCCCTTATTGCACTTGCTATCACAATTGAAATATAGTCTATTTTCTCTTGTTTCATCCATTTCACAAGGTGTATGTAACATTCCCCAGCCTAACTGAGATCCATTACATGAAGTATACTCATAAAAATTAAAATTTTATGATAACTCATTACTTGTAGCTTAACAACTACGAATTACAACCATATTTCACTATTGTATGATGCCAAGTTGTTCTTAAAGGGGGATGTTAGGATATTTAGACACTCGGGAGTTAGTTAATATCAACTTGGTCTAATTTGTTGTTAGGTAAAAGTGTGTTTCTTTAGTATTCATTTTTAGTTAGGAAATATGACGTTCATGATATATTCCCTTCATAGAGTGATTTGACGACTCATATTCTCCTCGATCTTAATAAATATATTGATCCTTGACTTAACATCTGATTGGTCCATGATCTCTATTTAAAGAGCACGGAGGGTCATCTGTTGATGATCGATTGTGAGAAATTCTCTTGTAAATATCTCTGTAATATTTTCCTTTTGCATTAACAAATTGTTCCAAGTGGCCACATTGTCTAGGGCTATGGATGTTTCCCCACATGGGTTTTAGCACGTAAAAACATTGGTGTGTTGATCTTTGATTTGGTTGTGTGAGTGGTTATTGAAGGTGTTTTGCCTCTATTGGAATACATGTGTTGTTGAACAACTAATTCTACCTTCACTAGGTCTACTTGTTGCTTCTGCCTTCACTAGGTCTACTCATTGTTTTTTCCTTCACAAGTCCTGCTCACTACTTTTTCCTTTACCAGGTCTAACCAAAATTTTAATTTCCAAATGGTAACTTTCTCAAACCATGTTTTTTTGGTTCTCTTCTCAAGAATGAACTTGCACAGCATGCCACATATCCAATTTTGTAAATATGATTATGAAATTGTTACATATGGTTCTTATGTATGTCTCCTCTATTCTCTGGAATTTTCACAGTCTGAAGAGTGTCAGAAAATAAGTTATAGTGAAAATTTCAAGCTAGTCTATTTGAAACTGATCTATGGACCATTCATAAACCCTAACTTCCACGAATAATATCTCAGAAAGTACAATGAACCAACATCTGAAATTTGTACTACATGTACACTAAGACCTCTCCTCTATCTCTTCAAAATTTCAAGGTCTGAAACATCCCATCAAATAAGTTATAGCGAAAGTTCCAAGATGACTTCTTTAAAATTGATTTTAGGAGCATTTAGAAACCCTAACTTCCATAGGGAATATCTCCAAAGAAAATCAGAATCTGAAATTCATACATGTACACCAAGATCTCTCCTTTGTATATACAAATTTTCTAAGTATGTAACATCTCAAAAACGTTATAGTGAAAGTGTCAAGCTGACTTGTTTGAAATTGATTTCAAGATAATTCATGAACCCTAACTTCTAGAGGGAATATCTCTAAAAGTATAGAGAACCAACATCTAAAATTTCTATCACATGTACATCAAGATCTCTCCTCTGTCTCTGCAAAATTTTAAGGTATGAAAGATCCCAGAAAATAAGTTATAGAAAAAGTGTGAAGCTGACCTGTTTGAAATTGATTTCAAAAGCATTCATGAACCCTAACTTCCACTATACAAGTAAGAGATATAATAAAATATTATGAGTTAGTCAATTTGTGGGGGAGGTATATTTAAAGCTCACTTTTTTCACTACAATCCATGTAACTATGGTTGAGTTAAATGGAAAATTTGTCTAAAAGTAAAATTAATAAAAAATAATATATTGATGTGATTAAAAGGAAAAGATGTGACTATAAAAAAAAATGAACTTTTCAAAAAAGGTCATTGTCCTTAAACAATTAATGTCTTTGTCGTTTCTTCTTGAATAACTTAAAATAAAATAGAAATAAAAATTCATGACCTCTTAATTATATTTAATATATTGTTAATTAAAATCTAAACCGTTTAAATTATATAATAATATATAATTCTAAGAGACATTATAAATTGCACAATTATATATATATATATATATATAGGGTTGGAAGGTTTATGAAAATTATATATGTATATATAATTTTATGTATATATATATATATGGTTCATATATTTTATGAAAATTATATATATATATATAATTTTCATAAATCCTTCAACGTAATATGAACCCTCTATATATATATTATATACTATATATAATACATTCAATCTATATTATATAATATTATATTGTGTTTCTGGGTTGTGGTTTCTAACTTGTTGAATATGAATCCATTTATTAATCCATAGATTTGCCCATATAGAAAGCCCCCTTCCTTCCTTTGATTCTCGGGAGGGGAAAGGAAATAAATAGATTCAGGGAGTGTCTCCATCTTGGAAGCCGTGACAAGGTAGGTTTGAGATGCCTACCGATGAAATGCTCGGTGATTTGGATTCACTAATTATATATATATAAGTTGGATGGGGAGATAACCCCCAGTCCTAAAGGAATCGCAAGGTGCTACAAATATCGTAGAAGAGTCAACATCTATTTCTTTTTGAAGCCCAATGTAAATACTTTAAGGTAATATGAACCCTATATATATAATACATTCAAGATATATTATATAATATTATATACTATATATAAGAAATTCAATGTAATATGAACTCACTTCAACACTATATATATATATATAATTTTAAATATAAAAAGGTTAATATATGAAGTGACATGATTATTTTATTAACTTGCCTCAAATTCAATTTATTTTATTATATTTTTTAATTGAAATTCTAAATATAAAACATTTATTGTATGAATGGACATGAGTAATATTTAGTCTTTAAAGTTATTTTGTGAAAAGAAAAATTCTCCCTAGGATGAATTGTGCTTACAAACACATACATAATGTAAATTTTTCTATATGGATGAATAGATTTACTTTCTTTTTTTTTCTAAGAATATATATATATATATTTTCTCAGCAAAAAAAATATGTAAATTTATTCATCCGTAGAGAAAAATTTACATTAGGTATGTGCTTGTAAGAACAACTCATCCCAGGGAGGATTGTTCTTTTCACAAAAGAGACTAAAAGGATAATAAGTAGATTCTTCAGTAGTAGGCTAGTAAGAAGTACTGTTGGAGTACCCATCATATGTCCAAAAAGATCTTGATGTATATAGAATATAAATAACCAATGAAACTATACAATATGCATGACTATTGACCTTCAATATAAATATACAAAAGTAAGCTGCACAAAATTGTTGATAGATCATCACTCCAATCCAAGCCTGTAAGTAGTCAAAAGGGATAAAGTGGATTGTATATACTATGGATACTAGAGGGCCCTCTATAAAAGGCCTATGATGATACTTTGTAGTCTATGCATCATTAGTTTCTGAGATTATCCATTGACCCATGAGAAGCTAAATGCCTTCTTTTGAAAGTAGATCTACTTCGGAGTTTTGTTCCCTGTAGACATGTTTTGCACAAAAGGATTCAAATAAGTCAAGATAAATAAAAACTTCCTCTAGGATAGGTCGTAGAAGTATGTTATGACAAATCTGATTTTACGAATCCAATTAATGACTGTCATGGAATCACCAAAAATATGGATGGACCAAATCCCCTTTTCTCCTACAAATAACAGAAGAATATTGAGAGTCAGTAGCTCTACATAATTATTTGTCCCAAGACCCAAGCCCATTTTAATTTTGAAGAATTGTTGTTGAGAGAGAAAAAGGATATCTCCTCCTCCACATGGCTAATTGTTATTCTATGTTGCACGATCAAAAAAATCCCACATCCTGGAGAAGTCTATTAATCCTGGTTGGATGATGCGCACAACTACTATATTCTTGTCCTGTGGGAAATGTGCCAATATGATAAGACCTTGTGTAGCTATGATTTCCGGAATTGTGGGTTTGTTCTTGAAGATAACTGAGTTGCAGGCCAACCATATCCCACAACATGCAATCAAAGGAAGGGCCCTAATCCTTTTGTTGGACAAATTTTGAGTCCAATCTTTCCACGCTTGTTCTACTTTTATATATATATATATATATTCAAAAATAAAGTATTAAGAGTACTTTATTTTATGGGGATATTTATATAATATTCAAAATTGATTTGTGAGTACTTTTTCATTACATGTAATTTTTTCAAAGCACTACCATAGTTAACTATGGTTTTTTATCCACCATTTATAATGTGACAAATAAACATTTTTAACTCAAATAATTCCAACTCATCTCCTAGGGATGATGTCATCCTTTCAAATGTGATTGGTTTTTGTAAAGTTGATTTTGATAGTACATTTTTTGTTTTGAGGCCCATTTTAGACCTCAAAGTTCCCCTAATGCTCAAGGTAACAATTTGACTAGTAATGAATGAACACCATAGATCAAGTACCAAGTAATTAGAGGCTCAAAAACCTCCACATGCATGTAACAACCCGTATCCAATAGCCTCGATCCATGAGAAATACCTCCACATGTGTGTAAGCAATGAACACTCTATAAGAAATAGGTGTCTAGTAATTAAAAAGTGTAATGTCAACCTCAAAACATAATAATAAAGTCGAGTTCTCTAGTAGTGGAGTCAAATGTGAAATTAGGAGTGGATTGGCTCTTAATCCATACCATAGATTCCCAAGAAACCATCAATATGTGGATTTCTCCCCAATATCAAGTGTCTATTATATATAATATCTCCATAAGAACTTAATAGACAAATAAATCTCTAGAGCACCCTCATCAAAGGTGTCATGTTATCCACCTCCATCTATGTCCTAAAAACCACTTGAAAACTATGGTAGATTGTGGAAATACATGAAATAATGGATCAATTACTAAGATTAGGTGTTTGTCCCATCAAATATGACCATAGGACCATGATAGACATAAGAAATACCATGGTTATATATTCCAAATTGTCTAGTACCTCCAACCATGTCAATGTAGCCCTAAAACCCTGGGTTGCTCCAAAATGCATCAAGTGTGTCCTTTATAGAATTATGTTTATATTACATTAAGGATCATCATAGGAATATAATAGACACTCCAAGTGCTAGAATTATCCTCCACTAAATGACATCTCATCGCATCATCACAATGATGAAAACATGGAAAGGAAGTGAGTGCTCACGAAGATTAGCTATATATCTCATCAATTACCAGAATAGGAGTAAAATAGAAACTCTAGGAGTTAGAGCACTCCATCGCAATATTCAATGGAATTGACTCATCAAAACCATAACTAAAACCCCCCAAGGTGCTCTAAAGTATGACAAGGAGGTGATCTCTCCAAGAAAACACTTTTTTGTTTTGTTAAGCATGATCAACAAAGTAATATAGACATGTAAAATATGAGGGCTCTCCTCCAAGATGATTATATAAACAATTCCATGACCAGGAATCCATGCAAAGGAACAATATCATCAAGAAAGCACTAGCACAATCATCAAGTGAGCTAATAATGAAATATAAATATGTAGTAATAAGGAGCATCATGACCATCTAAGCATCAAGGAGTAAATCAAGTGATCATGAAAAATACAACACCAACCAAGGAAATTAACCACGTCAACATCTCATGCAATATCATGGATGGTCTCCATTATGCTTATCCAAGAAGTACTATTCTTAAGAAAAAATAAGAGGTTAGTACCTATAGTCCATTAACATCCCTGCAAGTTACCCGTGAAAATATTTCAGGTGATGAGAATCACCTAATTACCACTCATGTCAATATGAGAGGTATCGACCCATTTTAGGGGTAGTCCCTATTTTGGTGATTTGGGGTCCTAAAACTTCCAAAGCCCATTTGAGGCACTAAATGGTCGTTTTTTGGGTAAAAACTTTGCAAACACGGTCTTTATCCTCTCAATGTTTTCCTACACATCAAGATCTTTCCAACAGCATAAATATTACCTCAATTGGAGTTACTATGAGGAAGTTATGCCTCTTGTAAGTTGACCTATGTTTTTTTACCACCATGGTACCAAGTGGGTGCCACATCAACTCACATTAGTTACACATGTGGAGATAATCACTTGTGTACTTTCAATAAGACTCAAAGGGTCCAAAACACTAACCCTAACTAGGAGTTGAGGCATGCAAAAACCATAACCCTTACCCTAGATCACTATCAAGGCATGGTCAATATTGGACCTCTCAGAAAGGAAGGGGTTCCATTCTCATTGTATTGATATTTGTTCCATATTTGATTAGATAAAGGAAGTGGGAAATTGGAGCATAAAATAGGAAGTAGAAGACCCTATAGCAACCATACAGGTCATGGTGTTAATGGAAACTCCATATTGAGTTCACTTTTCTTTGAATTTACATTTCATAATGAGTATAAAAGAGTAAGGCACAATCCTCACCTTATAGCGTTTTTCCAAAGTACATCTTATGTTCATTGTATGAATGGTGTGGTATTTGTTTTAACTTCTTTTATTTCATCATTAAGGTATTTCAGTTTTTTTAATACTAAGGTAATAATATTAAATCTGAATCTTAAATAAAACACTGGATAACAAAAAGTTTACAAAAAATTGTAATTTATGTTGTGATGAATTATTACAATAGATTATCTATGAAAATTTATATATCAATGAAAATGAAAATGGTTATGTCAATCCTATTTGTCCAATTATAGATTAAAATATTCAGTTTAATTTATTTATTTTTAAATTAAAAAAAATACTATAATTTTTAATAAATATTATATATTGAATATTACTTGGCACGTTTATATGGTTGAAACCATTGTTACCAAGTTTGATCACAATTTGAATTCTAAGCCAATACTGTTATCCCCGTTTTGTGGAATAACTAAGGAGATGATGGCTCGAGGCCCTCAAGTTGCAGATATGGAGTGTCTCAAGACCACATAAATAGAAGTATCCAATTGCACATACGGAAGCTCGCTCTATCACCACATTTTTTATCCATTGTCATCGCATCCACCACACCAACTAGCTTAAGGAAGGAAGATGGATCTTGCTCCATGTGGTACAAGTTATGTATTTTGGAAGGTAATCACCCTAATATTTGAGGCATTTAAACATATTGTATTTAAGTTTATTTTGATTATAGAATTCCTTCTTGGACATTATGCTTTTGACCCTTGTTTCACCTTGGTGAGTGTCATATATTTCCTAGTAAGTGGCCAATCTTTGGGGAAGTTTTGTGACTGGGGTCCCTTGAGGACTTGTCGTGCCATTCTCAACCACACTTACCACTTTATGCTTATTACATTTCTATCATTTTTCCCTCTTCTAGGCACTTTTACTTTAGTGACCCAATAAGGGCATGTACCTCATTTCATGGGAAGAAGGGGCTAAAGGCCCAGGGGGATGGTTGCTAGCAAAAGATAAGAGACTAAAATAAAACTTCTAGATGCTCACCCAGTCAATTATTGAGAATGATGAATCACTTATCTTGAAAGAATTAAAGACCTACATAATATCGAACACACAATAAATATCCCACTTTAATACAAGACTAACACAAGTGTGTTACAATGTTTTACATGGTTACCCATGTGGCACTTTTTGGATCTCTTTGTTTAAGTGACACTTTGTTACTACCCCCAAAGCTAATCGATTCACTATTGGGAGTGCACACATGTTTGGATAATTAATTAATTAATTAATGGAAATAAATGGGCTTGGAAAAAGGTTGCATTGAGGAAGAAGGTGCAGCACACCCCCTACAAAGGAACCCATAAATGAGACAATACGAGCCATTGTATGTCATGAAACTCATTGACCTATGAATTCTAAAACCTTGTCCACCTCATCATTCATTACATGAACTTGAAAGGCCATCCTTTGGAACATCCCCTACTTAAGGGTTTTGGTCTACCCAATAGGATTTTTATGACACCCCTTCCATACCTAAACTTGGTCAATTGTATAAGGTCTTGGAGCATTTTTTTTATTTTATGAGGTAGCTTTGATGAACATGTTTAGGTTCCTTGCTTATTATATGTGGTTTACACTTGTCATGATATATTTGACTTGAGATATTTGGAGGGTGTGCCCTTTTGTTTTGTAGGACCTTGCTTGATGGCTAGTTTTGGGAGAACAAGCCTAGCTTGGGATTCCATGGGGAAAGAAGCCTTCAGGTTGAATTTTGTAGGCCTGCACACCATATCATAGAGACATGACTTTAGAGGCTTATATGGCATCATGGAGGATATTACCTATCCCCTATTACCCAAATGACTTTTCTAGGAGAGGGAAAACGTCACTTTTTTAGGCTTGACATCATGCTTGAGGGGGTTTGGTAGTGATGGAATCATTGCACATTGATACTTGGAATTATTTTACCAAAGGAGACATGGATTAACCCTAGCACATGAAGAGGAGGCTCAAGGAGCCCCAACGACCTCTTCCTTCTTCTCCAATGACTTGGAAAAGTGTCAAAACGTCCCCTAAAGGGATGACATCATCTTACTTTTAGGGTTTCTAATGCATTAAAGTGGAAATTAAATATTATGTTTTGGTTCAAGGGGTAAGATAAGGGTTGTTTACCCCTTATATTATAGTTTACCCTTGCTAAGTGGACAAACTATGTTTTAAGACTTTTGTATAAATAGAGATCATGTGAATCTCATTTCATAACATAACTCTCCTATTTGGACAAGTACTTGGCTGAAATTTTCTCTACCCTTGGGGATTTTCTCTCTCATTTGCATTTTGTCATGGTTTAATTTGCTATTGGTTGAAGGAAGTGGAGTGCTACCTCCTATGGAGCATTTCTCTTGCATATTGGTGGATAACTCTTGGTAAAGTATAAGTTTATCTTGTTGATTATTTCTCTAATTGAAGGGTTTCATCTTGTTATTGTATATTTTTCTTAGTTGTGAGGTTAACTAGTTGAAATTATTGGGGAGTATAAGTGCATACAACCCCACTAAGCTCATCAATTTTTGTCTTGGAAATAATTTGTTACTTAAGGAAGTGCTAGGAGAAGTAAAAGGGCTTACACCCTTCTAGCACTTTCCTAGATAGCTTTAATTTCCTTGGGGAGTAAGAGGGTTTAGACCCCCAAGGAAGTAGTACAGTTACTAATCACTCTTTTAATACATAAATCAATAGTCAAGGCACTAATAAATTACTTTTTTGCATTGGAGAAATAAAATAGTGCATTGGGAAACATGACTTTTTGTCATTTCAACTTTCTGCAATTTGGGTTTTGTTCCTTGTGCCTAGAGCACCTATCGGCCACTAGGGAATCCCTCCTAAAGGAGTATTTCTTGATGCTGTAATAAAATTTCATCTTCATCCATTAGGGTTGCAGAAAACCTAACACTCTTTCACTTATAACTTACTTTTCAAACGTCATAATTAGCTAAGAGTTTTCCACTTTTATCTACTTGGTCTAGTGCATCTTTTGGGTGGATTCTTTGTGAGTTTTGGTGGTTGAATTTAATTTTGTAACAACACGTTTTATACAGCCATAAGGCTGCAAAATATTTCTGCAGACAACTTGTATTACATCATTCTTTCATTGCTAAATTCTAATGTTAGTTTACTTGAGTTGATCTATTTGTTTCTAATTTATCTCTTATTCTTTCAACTAGACTTTTAGCAACTTGTTTTGCAACATTCATTATCATTTTTATTGCTAATATATATTGTTACTAACTGTTGTAATTTGGGATAACAATCTTAACTTGCTTGTCCATCATATACTTGGTCTTGTATCATTGGGCTTGTATCGTTGTTTTCCTTGTGTCTCGAGCAGATACAATCAACATTTGCAAGGTCTACTACTTATTGGAAACCCTTGGTTACCATCAAGACCTTACTCTATCTCTTATCCAACATAGAAACTTGACCTATAGGGGCATTCATTCATACATCGCACTTTCCATCTCATTCCCCCTAGGGTCACCGAGATTATCCCCTTGAGGTGACCACTTCACCTCTAAAGTGACATGAACATCTGCCTAAGGTGACAATGGGTAGGTTCTCTCAAAATTGTTTCCATTTGGTGGCTGGGTCAGGATTTTCCCAACCTACAACTTGTGCGATAACATTTTGGCATTGTTTCTAGGGAGGATTTTGAATCCTCTTATGAACCCTAATCACACTTTAGAAATCTATCACAAATCCTTTTCCCTAGCTTACCTGGTGACTCCACCTAAGGGAATTTCCCTTTTTCACCTTTGATGAGCTCTTCTTGAAGCTCATCTAGTGACTCCACCTTCCCATAAACCTTCCTCTTCTAAGCCTTTTCCCCCAAGGAGGTTCAAACCTTCTAAGGTCTATCGAAGAAGACCTCCCCTCAAGTCTCCCATTGTCAAAACCCTCTTCCATGGTACCCTTCCCCTTGCTTCAAGGGCTCACCCTTGGGAAAAATACATCTACGTCAAACCCCTTAACATGTCCACCACCCCTGGATACCCCAACGAAATTCCAAAAGAGTCAAACAAGTGGTTTCCAAAGTTCCCAGGAAATAATGTAGTGATTGTTGAAGATCATCTCTACACCATAGGTAGAGATATGGATAATGAATACATTAAGCGTGAGGATGTAGCCATGAAGCTATTGGATTAATCATTGACTGAAGAAGCTCTTAGTTGGTTCAAAGGCCTTTCAGATAATCACCTTACATCCTATGAATATTTTTCCAAGTTATTTAAGAGAAAATGGTCAACAAAGAAAGACAGTGGGATGCTTGTAGCTCAATTAAATTAGATAAAGAAAAATGAGAACGAAAAAGTGAGTGAATTTGATACCATATTTGACAAGTTGTACAGACATATTCTGATAGATTTCCTTCCTATAGCCACATCAATATGTCTCCTTTATATAAACTCTTTTGAAGGGAAATTTCGCTTTATTTTGAAGGACAAGAAGCCCACTTATTTGGCATGGGCCAAAGAGTACAGTGTTGATATTGAAGAGAATCTCCTTGAATCAAGGGTGGATCCTTTTTAGTACCCTCATTTCAAGGAAGAAGCAAAGACTAAGGTTTCAAATAGTAGCGATCTTGATCTGATTTCCCTCTTAACTCAGAAAATAGATCAGATGACTACTCAATTTTCCCAAGTATAGAACCAGATAATGGATGTTTGACTACTATGGAAATAAATCAGTCTGCTCATAGACCTCAGTTTTCCAGAAAACAGAGAGATTCCATGATCCAGGTGGATATCGGGGTCCACCCACCTTTTCCAAATGGCTCAAAACAGTTTTCTGGCCATTTTGGCAATTTACTATTTTTAGCAGGTTTTCACTTCTGGGGCCATTTTGAGGGCCTAAATGAAGTTTTTTCGAGATCGAGGTTCTCAATTATAGCTGAAGGCATGATTGAGCCCCCAAAATGAATCTCCTCGACGATACC
>SNQJ01S0025637.1:147338-169314 GCA_010110895.2 Picea sitchensis
AATTATGATTAAGTGTTTACTGTCCGTCAATAATGTTTATACAGGGATCAAATTTGAAGGGTAGGGTTTGTATTTCACTTTGTAGGGTTATGATTGGTTTAAATGTTTAAAAGTAAAATAAATCATTACTTTCATTTGAAAAAGGTAACAATATATTAAAATTTCATAGTGTATCAGATTAATGTAATGGAATGACCCGAAATTAGTGATAGAGGCTTTCTTAATTAATTTATAGTTTATTAACATGTTTTTCAATTTGGTGAAAATTTGATTTAATTAATTAAAAATCAACATTTAAAAATTGAAATTTAAAATAATAGTTGAGAAATAATATGAACAATACTCAGCAAATTGATAAGGGAGTTCATCCATATGGGCTATGTGCCTTACTATGTTTCAATTGAGGCTTTGATCCATTAAAAAGGATGCAAGTATATCATTTCACCTTTTACATCAATTCTTCAATCTACAAAAACATGGCTTCTTCTTATAGTAAATGGATACATGTTTGCCTACTCTCCCAATAAAGGGGCTTTTTCCTTCAAAGAGGACTTTGGCTAAGATGAAGGAAATGAACAGCAATAGGAACCTAGCATACCAAGTGACTATCGATTTGATCTGTAGATCTTAGACGAACTCAAGTTCCAAATCGACCGAATGAGATCGCCTCTATGTGTATATGCCAAGTCAAGGTTTGATCCTCCTTCTTTTAAACCCTTGTGTGGCCCTATATTACTAGTGAGGAGATAACGATCTACGTTCTTTTCCTCTTTGATCTTGTCCTCCACCATCAAAGAGATGGATGATCAGTTTATTGAGCACTATTGANAGAGAGAGAGAGAGAGAGAGAGAGATCATGCCTTCTCCTCAACGAATCTAGATGGGCAAATGTGGCATAGATAAATTATGACATCTCTAGATTTCAAGAATCAGTTCAACTGAACCCTAAAATAGCCAATCAATGGTGGTATTCTTGATTCAATCTCGCACTTCCTTAATGATACATCCTCTTGTATTTGGGTAATGGATAGGTTGGGGGGTTGGGGGGTATTCTTCTAGATCACTCCTCCCCATTAAGAAGCTTTTGGACCACCAAAAGTTTTGTTTCATTTAGAAAATAAGTGAGGGTACAACTCTCTCACTTTTTTTATTTCCATCCATTGTGCTTTACTTCGATAGATTCCTTTTAGATCGACATGAAGATATTCCATATCACCTATTCACAAAGTCCTCACTTTCATGACAAGAATAACATCTTCCTACAACTCATCAATATATTCAGGAGAAAAATCTTCAATAGAAGGAACTTGAACATTCTCACCTTGATCCATAGTAATATGAGGTTCATATAGTTTCAAGTTTTCAACATTAACCATGGAACACATCTGTATATATGTAGGTAACTCCAACCAAAAATCATTGTCACTAATCTTTTCCAAAATTTTAAATGGACCAACTTGACTGGCTTGAGCTTTTTTCCTTCACCTTTAAGGCGTTCTTTGCTAATGTGTAGTCAAACCTCATCACCAACTTGGAAGTGATGTTCAGCCTGATGCTTTTCATGCCTAGCCTTATACTTATCTTGTCTCTTTTCCAACTATTCTTGCACGGCTTGATGACCCAAATTGGATCTTCTAGATGAACTTATTGGTTTTGTCTGCATCATTACATCCATCTGCCATTAAATCTTTCCTAAGAGTGAAGTCCAAAGGAGACTTAGGAAAATATCCAAAACATGTCTCAAAAGGATATCTATGCGTATAAGAATCTATGGCATGGTTATATTCATGTTATACATAATACGACTATTTGTTTCAAAGCTTAGGATTCTTGTTATGATATCCTTGGAGTAAGTGTACAATTGTCCTATTAACCACTGATGTTTTTCCACTGGTATGTGGATGAAAAATAGTTCTCTTTTGAAGCTTAGTGTCCATTATCCGCCACAAAGTTCACCAAAAATCCCCAAGAAAGCGAGAGTCTCGATCAGATACAATGGATGTGGGTAAACCAAAATGAACCCAAACATGTTGAAAGAACGAATTTGCAATCCCTTTTCTTGTCACATGTTTATTACAAGGCACCAAAACATAGATTTTTCTAAATCCATCCACAACAACATATAGATAATCATGACATTTCATGGACATAGGAAAACCCCCTACAAAATACATAGACACACTTTCCCATAGATGAGAAGGTACATGAAATGGCATATACAAACCCATTTTTTTGTTACTTGGTTTGTTAGTGGCACATATCACACATCCTTTTACATATTTGGACACAGTTTCACACTTCCAAGGCCAATCACATAGTGTTGTAACTGAGCTACCATTCTTCCTATACCAAAATGAAAAAAAATAAGAGAAGTATGTGCTTCTCTAATTACATGCATTCTTTCATCTCGTGGAAAACACAATTTAGTAAGATGATATACCAATTTTTCAAGTACATGATAATCTAATTCTTCCACTTTAGTAGCATGGATTAGTGTTTCATAAACATCCTTTAAATCTTCATCTCTAGCATAATGTTCAATGTAACTTTCATGAGCTAATGAACTATGCTATAAAACAATGGATGCATTAACGGAAGGTTTAGATAACATATCGACAAATTTGTTTTGTATACATTTCTTATACCTAATGACCAAATGGAAGTATTGCAAGAATCCCATCCACTAGAAATGACACAACTATTGTAGCTCGATTTGTGGTTGGAGATACTATAAAGGTTGATGATCCATATGGATGATTATCTCTTTTCCCATGAAATAGTGTTTCCATTTATTCACACTTTGAACCAAAGCATACAATTCTTTGTCATAAGTATAACAATTTCTTATTGTACCAATGAAGGTCTCAGAATGGTAAAAAATCGATTTACTCCTTGGTATTAACATTGCTCCCATGGCATAATCATTTTGCATTGATCTTTTCTTTCAAGATCTTGAAGGATTTTTGTTGTTTACCTCCCCACTAAAATACCTACTTAGCACTTGTAAAAGCATGTAAAGAAGATGCAATAAAAGAAAATTTAGTAATGAACTTCCTCCAATATTTAACTACCCCCAGGAAGCTCCTAACTTCTATTACATTATTAGGCTTAGGACACTTCATAAGTCTTCAACTTCAAAGGGATCAATTTTCAATTCATCGGCTCCTACTATATATCCCAAATAAACTAAAGATTTTTTCCAAAATTCATATGTTGACATATTCAAGCACAATTTCTCATTTTTCAAAACATCTAAGACTTTCATAACATGCTTTACATGATCTTCCCAACTTTTACTGAAAAACAATATATCATCTAAGTAGACTATTACAAAATCATCTATGAATGGCCTAAATACATCATTCATACCCTGCATGAAAGTAGAGGGAGAATTACAAATCCCAAAAAGCATAACCAACCTTTCAAATAAACCTTGTTTCATTTTAAAAGTAGTTTTCCAAATATCATATTCAAAAATCCTTATTTGATGATAACCACTTCATAAGTCTAAATTAATGAAATAAGTTGCATTTTTAAATTGATCTAAAAAATCATCAATACGAGGAAGAGAGTAACGGTTCTTCACCATAATTTTGTTCAATGCCTTGAAATCCACACACATTCTTCATGTACCATCTTTCTTTGGTACCAACACAATGGGTGATCTGCATGGAAAAGTACTTGGTCAAATGACTCCTTTCTCAAGCAACTCCTAAACTTGCTTCTTTATTTCTTCATTCTCAAGCACATATAACCTATACATGCCAATGTTAGGAAGAGGTGCATCTTGTTATAGTTAAATATCATGGTGTATCTCTCTCCTTGGAGGTAATCCTGGCGGTTCCTAAAACACTTCATCATATTTAGAAATAATATTAACTAATTCATATTTATGTTTAGGATCACACCCTTTGAAATATTTGGATTTATCATCATCCTTAGCATTTACAATCACGAGTAGAAAATTATTTCTTGCATTTACAAGCCTTTTCATTTGCCCTGTAGTAACAAGAGACAAGTTAGTCCTCTCATGATGGGATATTACATTATTTTCAATCCCATTATTTGTAACATGATACTTTCTCTCTTCCATGTAGAACATATCTTTCATGTCATATAAATAAAGGCTTTCCAAAACAATTCCACAAATATAAATTGATACAACATCTAATTTTACCTCATCTATGAACTTAGAGGTGATTGCAAATCTAATCTTGCATTGTTTAGATACATGTAACTTAGCATCTTCACATACCCATACTAAAGGATATAGTTTTGGATGAGGCTTAGTTTCAAGTCCCAATGTTTTAACAATTTCTTCAAAAAAGAGATTAGCTTGTGAACCACTATCAAAGAGTGTATCATTCTTAGTATGTTTTGAGATGACTCTAATATGGAATAGCTGACTTATTTTCCTTTCATCATGCATAGTTTCAGATTTTAAAGAACAAGTATTAGAACTAGTAGAAGAATATGCACCATGTATTCCCATGGCCACGATCTTGGTTTCATCACCCAAATCTGATCCAAGATCCTATTATATTATAGATGTAGTTTTCTTATTACCCTTCTTATTTTTGAACCTCTTTGGTCTTCGTTCTAGATGGAGTTTCCAACATTTAGCCTCAATATGTCCTTCCTTTTCACAATGCAAACATGAAGGTTTCTCATCTTCTTTCATCATTATGGTTATTCATTTCATTTTACCATTTCCTTTGTGCTTTCCTTCAACTGGTTGAAACAATTTCTTTGGTAAGTTATCCTTGACATTCTTTCCCCTTGACCTAATATGAATGGCTTGGACAGAAACTTCATCAAGATTAGTTGGATTAAACACAATAATAGTATGTCTCAAATAGCTATGCAACTTGTTAATATACTTTAAAATAGTTTCTTTTGTATAAAGATGAATGCCCAATGTCAATGTCTCCTTTCTAAACTCTTGAGTATGGTCTTGCACATTTTGTCCTCTATTTTTCCTTAGATTCTATTAATCCATTATTGCTTGTTTCATATACCCTAAAGGAAAAAAATTGTTCTTTAATGTAGCTCTGAATTCATACCAGAAAAATATAATTTTATCTTTCTTAAGGAGATCTTGATTCTTACTCTCCCACCATATTAGTGTTATGCCTTCCAGTCAGAGAGTATCTAGATTGTCCTTTTCTTTTTTGTCCACAATTTTTTGAACCCTGCAATATACTTCAATTTGTTTGATCCAATTTCTCTACATTAAGCTCTCCATTATACATTAGAAAATCAAATTTCACGTCTAATTTCAATGTAGGCAAATTAGAATCAACTTTCGTTGGTTGTTTTTTTTTTTGTGGAATTGAAGAGGAACTTGAACTTGAAGGAGAGGATAGAGATGGAGGAGTTTTAGGAGGGTCACTACCTCATCCTTCTCATTTACCTTGGCTTGGGCCTTCTTATTTCTTCTTTCGCTCCTTATATAATTCCTCCACCATGGTTTTCATCTGCAAAAGGGATTGTCGAAACATCACTTTATATTCGAAGTGGTTTTCTTTCCTTGGATCCTCTATTTATTTCCTTTGGAATGCACGTCTTGAACCTAAAACCTTCTCCCCACTTGAGCTTAGACCTAGTTAGTATTCAACACCAACACTTGTGCGAATCCAAATTATTATAACCATGATCAATGGATCTAATACCAAACATGATCTAAAATTAGTGCTAAAGGATTCATTGACTAATTCAAATTCTATTATAGGCTTCTCAATTTCCCACAATTTTGTGAAAAATGCTTAATTAATTAAAAGTCAACATTTAAAGACTGATATTTAAAACAAGAACTATGAAATAACACAAGAAACACTCAAAAAATTGATAATGGAATTCAACCATATGGTCTATGTCTCTAGTCCACTTCAATTGGTGATCTAATCCATTAAAAAGGATTCAAGTACATCATTTCACGTCTTACATCAATTAATTGCCTTCAATTTGCAAAAACTTGGCTTCTTCCTAAAATAAATGGATATAGGTTTTCCTACTCTCCCTTCTTCCTTCGAAGAGGAATTCAGCTAAGATGAAGAAAATGAATAGTAGAAGGGGCCCAACATACCAAGGAATTGTCGATTTGATATACATATCTTAGATGAATTCAATATTAAAATTAATCAAATCAAAGTTCCTCTATGTGTATATGCCAACTCGGGGTTTGATCCTCCCTCTTTTAAACCCTTGTGTGGACCTATATCACCAGCAAGGAGATAAATTTGCAATGTTTTCCTCTACAATCTTGTCCTCCATCAACAAAGAGATGGATGATCATTTTATTGAGAAGCTATATCTATATCTATATATATAATCGATGATGGGAAGATCGTTCCTTCTCCTTGAAAACTCCGGATGGGAAAATGTAATTGAAAACTTCCAAGGTCTCTGGATTTCGAGAATCAATTCAATAGAGCACTGAAATAGTCAATCGACAGTGGTATTCTTGATGCGATCCTACACTTTCTTTATCACTCATCCTCTTCTTCAGCTTGATATATGCTCTATGGGATTTTGTTAACGGATTGGTTGGGGGGGATCCTTCTAGATCAAGGAAATCTCTATCTAATGACAAAATTGTCCTTCTTCCACCATGTAATCTTTGATAACCAATGTCCATCTTAATCTAGGCTTGAGATCATTTTAATCAAATCCTATGATGTTAAGATATGGATGTTAAAAGATAAATATAAATACAGGTTGAATAACCCCAAGATTCAATGCAAAAACAAGTCAATAAAATCACAAGTTGTAGCAACCCTAGGCATTTGTCCATATATATGAACTTTTAGAAGCAGAAAAATATTCAATAATATGAAAAAAGCAATTGAAAAACATTTATAACCTATGGAGCTTAGCAATTTGTGTGCATATATAAAAGCAACAACTAGAACAAGAGTCATGTATATAGAAACTCTATATAATTGGCCTCCTTGTGTAAACTTTTAATCACAATGAAATGAAATTCTCAAATATATAAAGAACCATTATATGTAAAAGTAAAGAAACCATTAATTTGTGTACATTACATAAAATCTTTCAAGTATATATGTTATTGTAAATTGCAATGCAACTATGAACAATCTGAAAACTAACAATATTTTTTAAAAACATAAAGAATTATTTTAAGATTACTCTCTCCTTCATATAAAACTACTATCTTAGCATGATTAATGTGTACAAACTCTATTATAATTGTGATATAACTCCCATTGAACATATGGTAACTTATTGGAGCCACATTGAAAATAGTTTACTCCACTATATAGTGTTAATAATTCTAGATCGAACTACAAAAACACTAGACATTGCAACATTGATTAAAATATTTTGTCATCATCAACTTACACAACCTAGTGGAAGAGGTTGTCATGACTTCATTCTTATTCAAGTTTCACAAAAAAATGTTCCAATCTACCTCATGAAACTCATAAGGTGCTCATAGATATAAACACACTAAAGTTTCTAAGTTTTCTAAACAAAGTCTAGATCTATCATCATTTTTTATACAATTCAAATTACAAAATATTCTTTAACTAGTATTGATCGTTGGAAGAATAAGAACAATTTGCCAAAATTTATCAAATTTAGAAAAGAATCACACCACTCTCGTTTACCTCTACATTGTTCCCATGCTCCAAACATGTTTTTTTTTTATATCCCCAATGTAGAGTGAAAACAAAAATTTCCATTTCACCTTCACAGTTCTTAGTATCAATTATCAATGAGTCTCAAATATCAATTTCTTCACATAGGTGTAATAACCATCGCTTTGTTTCAGAATGTCTTTCATTCAATTCTTCAAAGTAAAAATGGGGCCTAAAACATTTAGCTAGATTGGATACAAGTAACTCTGTAAACCTTATTGAGACAATTAATCAACTTTTGGATAAATGTTTTTCCTAAGTGAATACATTCTCCCATAGTACTAGAGCCAATTGAATTCGGTATGGGTTCAAATATTAATTGTTGGAGTTACTTCACACACACCTAGGATTTATTTTTCCTAAGGTTTTTCCTTGTTTATTAGTCATAATTAGTCATTATCCAGTCTCCTATATTTTAGGGGAGAATATTCCACCTGGAGAATACTCTCTTTCAATTGACACTTCAATTTGACTAGTTGAGTTGAGTTTAGATGCTGCATTGGTTTTGTCACCATGCAACATTGGGATCATCACCATGATAATTCGAGATTGCCTTGGTATCATCATTAGACTGATGCATTACCCTTGATTCCCTGAGTTAACTCCTCACTACTCTATGTTCAATCAGTTAACTAGAGACTAGTTGACTAGTTAACTCAACTAGGTGGCAGTTCACTCCCGTAACTGTCTGAGAGACTAGACTAGGTGGAAGTTCACTCCCGTAACTATTGGTGTGTGTCCATATCACTCTAGACCACCACTATGGCACATTGGTTCTCCTCCAATGTGCACTCATTGAGTTATACTGAGTATATCATGTGTAAATTATTCATTATTCATAACGGTTAATGAGAATTCTTTCATTCTTTCTCTCCTTCTTCTTCTTTCTCAAATTCTCTTTGAAAATGTGTGTATTATTGTTTAGATAGATATATTATGTGTAGTTTCAACACATTTACATGGTATCATAGCCGACAGAATTCTAAGCAAAAGCTACACCAAAAAATTTTGCAGGTTCAAAAGATTGAAGATAGCGGAAAGATGGATTTCCAAAACGAATTCATTCTTACACCTTACAACTATTTTTCATGGAAGGAGAAAATAGCCATTCATATTAGAACCAAAGGGTTGTACATGTTAACCTTGAATACAAATATAGAACTGACATCAGCCATAGAAAAATCCAAGTACTTAAACCATATGGATGAGGTACTCGGAACAATTTGCAGTCTTATTTCTCTCGATCTCCTTTTTCATATATCTTCTTGTAAGACTCCCAACGAATCCTTGACCACCTTGGAAGGGATCTTTGGAAAACAAGATGAGATGAGGAGACACATGTTGGAGGTGGAGCTTCTCACATTGGATCCAAAAAGCTTCGATAATATCCAATATTTCTTTACAAAATTCAAGGATTTACTGTCGCAACTCAAAGCTTGTGGGGTTGGTAAATCGAAGGAGGAGAAACAAATGGTTCTCACCATTCTCTCCAAGATTTTTCCTAAATTATTTGTATTTGTATCCACATTCCATACTGTCATATTCGCCTCTGGAGCCACCTGGAAGATGCCTTCTCTTGAGGACTTTATCGAATCCCTAACACAAGAGTAAACCAAGCTCATCCACATGGGCACAATCAAAGGCCCAAGGGCGCTTACACTCACTATGCATGATGGCAGCCACAAATATCATAAATCTAAAGATAAATATAAACGGAAATCTCATGCACATCCGAAGACGGAAGGGTACACAAAACCTTTCACCGATGCCTCTGGATCCAAAGGAGAAAAGGGAAGAAAAGGGGACAAATGTGTGTACTGTCACAAAGGATTCCATTCGGAATCCGCATGCATGAAAAAAAAAATAGATATGATGTCTCAAATACTTCAAAAAAACAACCTTAGAGATCACATCCCCGAGGGTGCCAAGAAGAAGAAGCCAGAAGATCTGAATTCCAAGAAAGGAAATTCTAGCCATGCCTTGATTTCCATCAACTCCTCTCTCGATGCTTGGATCATTGATTCAGGAGAATCACATCATATGGTTTCATCAAAAGCAGTATATTATTCTTTGGATGCATGCAAAGGTCCTCCTATTCTAATGGGGGACAACTCTTCTGTTGAAGTCACCAGCAAAGGAAGGATTGAACTCACCAACGGAAGCTTCGAGAATGTGTTGCACATTCCCAAACTTTCTATCAACCTTCTCTTTGTGTATCAGATGACGAATTTCGGCACCAGAAAGAAATTTATATTCACACCAAATTCCGTGGACATCTATGACATGCAAACCAACTCCAGGGTTGCTACTGTTGAGGTAAATCATCAGTCTAGATAGTATACATTTTATGAATTCATTGAAGTTGATTATGCTTTACTTCTTACTCATGATGATGAAAGTAGTAGTATATGGCACGAAAGGTTTGGAAATTTGAATATACATGCAACAGCTTAGCAAGAACAGATCGGTTGATGGTCTACCAGACATCCATTTCTCCAAGGGAATATGTGAGGGATGTGTTCTCGGAAAACACCCTCAAGAGAAATTCAACAAAGGAAAGTATCAATGATATTTTGCACCTTTAGATCTGATCCACAGTGAACTTATGGTTCATTTTCCGCATCCATCCATCAACAAAGAGAGGTTTGTTCTCATTTTTGTTGATGATTTCTCACGTTTTACTTGGATCTACTTTCTCAGGAAAAAATATGAGGTCTTTCAACACCTCAAAGATTTCAAATATCTAGTTGAGACACAGTCTGAAAAGAAGATAAAAGTCCTCTAAACTGATAATGAGGGAGAGTATGTAAATCATGATATCCATCATCTTTTCCATGAGGCATGGATTTAGTTGCATCACACAGTTCCCTATACTTCGCAGCAAAACAAAGTTGTTGAGCGGAAAAACCGATCTCTAAAGGAGATGGCATCTTGCATGTTGCATGCAAAGTCACTACCAGAGAGACTATGGGCCAAAGAACTTAACTGTGAAACATAAATCCAAAACATATCTCCCCATAGATCTGTTTAGGATAAGACCCCCCACGAGGCTTGGAGCGGCCTCAAACCGGAAGTGACCCACTTTTGCATTTTTGGTTCACATGCATGGGCCTGGATTCCCTCTGAAAAGAGGAAGGCACTTGATCCACAGAGCACTGAGTGTATTTTTGTTGGATACCCTGACAGTGTGAAGGGATATAGGCTTATTGATCTTTCCTCAGACCAACTCATCATTGAGCGAAGTGTCCAATTCGAGGAAAGTGTCTCGCATTCACCTCAGTAGTCGCATGCGGACACCTTCATTCTTCCACCTGTCTGAGATGATGAGCATGCACATGTCGAATCTTCTTCAGATGAGAGTTTTGAGTCAGAGGACTCAGATGATTCAGATTTAGAGTCATTACAGTTGGATGCAGAGTCAGAGCATTCAGATGCAGTGCAAGAGCCAGAGCAGAGGCCCAAGTGGGCACCAACTGCTCTTCAGGATGCAAGGGATCTCGTTGGTGATCCAGCCGACACTAGGAGAACTCGATATGACTTCTAGGAGCCTCCTATTGCACTCACTGCCACTAAACCATTTCCCTCTAGGCATATTTTCTTGGTTCAGTCTTCAGATCCACAGTCTTATGGCGAGGCTGCTAGAAATCCATTTTGGGAATCCACCATGCAGGAGGAGTACAACTCCCTCCTCTAGAACCAGACTTGGGATCTGGTTCCCCTTCCTTTTGGGAGGAAACTTGTTATATGCAGATGGGTCTACAGGACCAAGAGCATAGTGGATAGACATATTAGCAGATACAAAGCTAGGCTTGTCACCAAAGGCTTTCAACAGGTTCATGGTATTGAATATGATGAGACCTTCACTCCAGTGGCGAAGATGGATTCCATACGATTGGAACTTGACATTGCAGCATCCAAAGGATGGGAAGTCCATCAGATGGATGTGAAGAATGCATTTCTTCACAGTGATCTCTCTAAGGAGATCTACATGGATCATCCCCAAGGATTTATGCAGGACTCATATTTGGTCTATCGACTGAAGAAGTCCCTTTATGGCCTCAAGCAGACTCTGAGGCCATGGTATGCCAAGATGGACTCCTACCTGTTTTCACAGAACTTTGCACATTGTAAATCAGACCCGAATGTCTACATGCTCATGATGGCTGATTCACTTCTACTTTTAGATCTGTACGTTGAAGATTTGTTGATCACCGATTTCTCAACTTCAACGATTGTTGCGGTCAATAGGATTCTACATGACAATTTTTTTATGACAGACATGGGTCCGCTACACTTCTTCCTTGGACTCAAGATCAGTCAGGATGAATTAGGCATCAAACTATCTCAGGCCAAGTATGCACGAGATCTCCTTGAGAGATTTCACATGACATACTGAAAGTCTGCTCCGACTCCTTTGCTATCAGGATTCAAACTTGAGGATGGCGGGGAGACTCCACTGGTTGACAACACACTATACATACAACTAGTGGGGAGCTTGTTGTATCTGACACACCCCAGAACAGACCTCTCATATGCAGTTGGTGTAGTTTCCAGGTTCATGCAGGAGCTGCATGAGCTACATTGGAAAGATGCAAAGCGTATCCTTCGATACGCATAGGGCACCATCACCTTTGGGATTCATTATGAAGCAGACTCTACATTATATCTCATCGAGTTTACTGATTCCGACTGGGTTGGCGATAGCACTGATCGCAAGTGCACATCTGGTTACTCACTCAGTCTTGGTTTCGGACTTGTCTGTTGGTCGATAAAGAAGCAAGTTGTCATTGCTCTATCTTCAGTCGAGGCAGAGTACAGAGGAGTAGTTAACATAACCATTTAGGCTATGTGGCTACAACATTTTCTCACTGAGTTGGGCATTCAGTTTCATCGATCAATCGTCATCTAGTGTGACAAAAAAAGCACTTTGAAGTTCTGTAGAGATCCATTTCAAAGGCAGCGGACAAATTCCATTCTCTGTGAAGTTGTCTTGGAGTGAAGGACACAGTTTCCTAGCAACTGTAGTTCTTCTTTTTACATACATTGTACCTTGAGGGGGCGGTTTTCCCATGATTTTTTCCCTCTTTCCTCACTTTATTTCAGTGTATATTTTGTATTTGGGTACCTAACATGGACTCGTTTTCGGGACCCATTCTTTATTTTCACCATAGTGATGTTCAAGGGGGGTGTTGGAGTTACTTCACATACACCTAGGATTTCTTTTTCCTAAGGTTTTTCCTTGTTTATTAGTCATAATTAGTCATTATCTAGTCTCCTATATTTTAGGGGAAAATATTCCACCTGGAGAATATTCTCTTTCAGTTGACACTTCAGTTTGACTAGTTGAGTTGAGTTTAGATGCTGCATTGGTTTTGTCACCATGCAACATTGGGATCATCACCATGCTAATTCGACATTTCCTTGGTATCATCACCAAACTGGTGCATTACCCTTGATTCCCTGAGTTAACGCCTCACTACTCTTTGTTCAGTCAGTTAACTGAAGACTAGTTGACTAGTTAACTAGTTAACTCAACTAAGTGGCAGGTCACTCTCGTAACTGCCTGAGAGACTATAATAGGTGGCAGTTCACTCCTGTAACTGTTGGTGTGTGTCCAGATCACTCTATACCACCACTATGGCACATTGGTTCTCCTCCAATGCACACTCATTGAGTTATACAGAGTATATCATGTGTAAATTATTCATTATTCATAATGGTTAATGAGAATTCTTTCATTCTTTCTCTCCTTCTTCTTCTTTCTCAAATTATCTCTGCAAATGTGTGTATTATTGTTTAGATAGATCTATTTTGTGCAATTTCAACACATTTACATTAATGAATGCACATATGAAGCACCTATATTATCAATAAACTCCAACTTTTTGTTTTCCAATTTCTTCAAAAAAAATATGAAACATGTTGAGAACCAGCTCCAAATATACCTCGCAAGAATCTCCTACAAAAAAGTTCAATAAGCACATCTAATTTCATATCAATGGATGTTATATCAATATGTTCCTCTTGAAATCATTGACTCAATTTAATTAACTCAATAAGAACATTAACACACAAATGGATACAAAACTAAACTTGAAATATTGTTTCCATTTCATACATCTTTGTATCATCGTGTTTCCATTCTTGTAACAATAATGGCATGATTTAAAAAATCCTATTCACCATTTGTCCCCTAGAATCCATCGGATTTGATGAATCTGAAGTACTTGTAGCTTGTCAATTTGAAATAAGTCTAACAACTATTAAATTATCCATGCCTCTTTGTAGATTTTCCCAACCCTGAATATATTTTATTGGCTAGCTTATCAATATAATTAAGCTTGTAAAAACAATTTGAAGCATCTACTATAACTAAGGCCTCACTATGTGCTACACAATGAATACAAAACAAATGAGGCACGTCATGAAGCAACTTAGCAGCCAAACCTTCACGGATACCTCTAATAGATGAAGCTCCATCTGACCCAAATCCTACCATTCGATGTTTTAATAACTTCATCTCATATAATAACCCTAATAGTGCTTCACACGTGGATCATGTATTATTGTCTTTCATTTTTATAAGTTTAATAAATATTTCCATGCATGACCCTCTTCCTCCATCCATTAGATATGTAATATATACAATTAGGTGTTTCTCCATTGTTTTTAAAAGGGCTAGAGAAAAATGTATTCCTTTAAATTTTTCCAATAAGCCTCTTTCGTTAAAATCTCTTTAACAGATGTAATATTATTATATGAAGAATATTCATTGGTTAATGTCATATTAGGAATTCCTTTATACCAACACAAGTCATGTAAGTCTTTGTACATTTCTAAAGGTATATCCTTTATAGCCACAAAATACATAGTTTCCATAACACTAATTATTATGGATTTTTCAACATCCAGCATAAGGTCAATATGCTTTGTGATAGGTAAACATGGTTGCATCAATTCATAGTCCAATAGTCGAATTGAACATTTAAGAGCATGATATGTTGTTTTAACATTTAGTTCACTTAATTGGATTGTACCACTACCTTCCCTTGCAAATGGTGTATCTCCTTTGAATTTAAGACATCATAAACACTTTATGCGCTCTTCACCATTTGGACATATTATTGGATAAGCCCATTTGTGCATTAAATGTGTGTTTGAATGATCTTTTAGGAGATACTCTTTTGCCTTTCTTTTCTAAAGGACCTTCTTATTTAATATTCTTATCAATTTGAAATTCAACATCTTCTTCAACATTTGCATCATGTTGACCCAAGTTAAATGCATAATCAAGCAATTTTGTTTCTCTTCCATGTTTTTTAGGTCAACCAATTTGAGACATTGTTTCTATATAAATTATCCCATTTCACATTGGAGAAAATCCATTCATGACTCCCCATAGAAACCCATTAAAATATTTTAAATTGTGAATGCAACTGGGAAAATGAAAGTCTTTGAACATCTACAATTCCTCTAAAAGGTTTCTTATTTTTGCATGACTATTCAAAAAATGAAACACCAAGAAACAAAAATCTTCTATCTTTATATCTCTATAACTAGAAAATACAATCAATTGTTTGTTGCATCGAAAACATGTTATAAAACAATAATGAAGATTCCAAAAAACAAATTGGGGGGGAAATCCTTGTTTTACAAAAGGTGTAAGAGTGAGAGTTCCACCTGGAGTATGCATTCCATTGATTGTATACTTGCAATGCCATAAATAAAAAAACCAACTATCAATTTTAATTTTCATTAGTTCCACTCCACTCACTTAGAGAAAAGGGTAAAATGTCTGGTGTTAGATATACACCGTAGCCTACTAGTGTTGTGTAGTGGTCTTGTCAATATCTGTCACTTCCCTTTTAAGGGGAAGTTTTGGTGCATTGGTTTGCTCACCGCTTAGCATGAATGAGGTCATTAGTTCTACTACGCACACCTAGAGAAAAGGGTGAAATGCATGATATCACATATACATCGTAGCCTATTGGTGTTGTGTAGCGGTCTTGTCAACATCTACCACTTCCCTTTTAAGGGGAAGTTGTGGTGCATTGGTTTTCTCACTTCTTAGCATGACTGAGGTCATTAGTTCCACTCCACTCTACCTTTTGCATATCACTTCCAACAAATTCATGAAAAAAGGAAAACCCCCAAAATTGGTTTCATCTATTGTGCATATGTAAATATAATCACCTTTCATCATGTTTAGAGAAATTGATTATCATCATTATGTAATCAATCAATAAACTACACATAAAATAAATACTCCACATTAAAATTGATATTGTAAATATTTCACATTTGTAATACTAATAATGATAACCATTACTAAGTGTTGAGAAAATCTAGATGTGTAAATTAGATACCAGTTTCCCCATTGTGATAACTAACTATATATAAA
The DNA here is from genome assembly GCA_010110895.2 of Picea sitchensis. Taxonomy (NCBI): domain Eukaryota; kingdom Viridiplantae; phylum Streptophyta; class Pinopsida; order Pinales; family Pinaceae; genus Picea; species Picea sitchensis. The sequence goes on from SNQJ01S0025637.1 coordinate 163,404, forward strand.
TTTTACTAATACTCTAAAGTAGGGTGAAATACCATTATCATAGTGAAATGTCTATTGTGAAATACAAAAAAACACAACTTTCAAAAACTATTGTGATGCTACAAATACCTGAAAAATGAAATTGCCTTTGAACATGGAAGATGAGAGACCAAGAGTAAACAATAATGAGTTTCAATATTGAAGGAGGTTGAAGCAACATTTTCAAAACGAGTGTTGAAGGATATTGACCTAGTGGTTTCAAAACGGGCAACCAAAGATTGAATAAATCATTCTAATATCAATCCTTATGCATTCATAACTCATATTTGTAATTAAAGTGAGATCTTTCACATGTTTAATGATTCCAGTGGCCACAGACTCTTCATCTGTCTACCACATTTAATTAAAACAAATGAATTAAGGTTAAACCCAAGTGAATTCATACATACATATTACTACACATTAGATAAATTTATTGTCCCAAAAAATCATGCATGAATAAAGGTGAGTTGAATTTTCATCAACCCCAGTCCCCACCTCCTCTGCATTGATGACCATTCATTTTTAATCAATGGCCAGGATGCAATTAAGGAGGCCGCCCCCAAATTTTTTCCCCGCCCTGCCTACCCTCATCCTTTACGGAGCCAATGAAAATTTGGGAGACAAACTTTTCATTGGCTCCATAATGGATCAAGGTCATTGGTTTTAATTCATTACCCCCAACCTTTACAGAACCAATGAAAAGTTTGGATCCCAACATTTCATTGGGTTCGTAATGGATGAGGGCATGCAAGAAATACAATTGGGGGCTTTCACTATTACATCCTGGTTGTTGATTAAAAATGAATGGTCATCAATGAAGAGGAGGTGGAGGTTGGGGTTGATAAAAATTCAACTCACTTTATTCATGCATGATGAACCCCCAAAATTGTTTTCATCTATTGTGCATATGTAAAGATAATCATCATTCATCATGTTTACAGAAATTGATAATCATCATTATAATAATTAATCAATAGATTACGCATAAAAATAAATACTCCACATTAAAATTGATACAATATTTCACATTTACAATAACCATTACAAAGTGTTACCAAAATTTGGAGATATGAATTAGATAACATTATCCCCATTGTGATAACCAACTATATAAATTTTAATGATACTCTAAAGTAGGGTGAAATATCATTCTCATATTGAAATGTCTATTGTGAAACATAAAACAACACGATATTAAAAAACTATTGTGATGTTGCAAATACCTGAAAAATGAAATAGTTATTGAACATGGTGGGTCAGAGACTTGAAGTAAAAATTAATGATTTGTAGTGTTGAAGGAGATTGACCCAGTAGTTTCAAAATGAGTGTTGAAGGAGATTGACTCAATACTTTCAAAACAAGAAACCAGATATCGAATAAATCATTTTGCGATTAATCCTTATGCATTCATAACTCATCAATAAAATTAAAGCAAGAGGCCTCCAAACGTTCCTCCCACGAACCCTCATACATTATAGAGCCAATGAGCCCTGATTTCCGTTGTCTCTATAATGGATGAGGGTTGGTGGAGACCAACTTTTCATTGGCTTTATAATGGTTGAGGGTTGTCGATTAAAAGTTGGGTTCCCAATTTTTCATTTGGCTCTATAATGCATGAGGTCCCTTGATTAAATCAATGGCCATAAATAATTGTGGAGGTCCTTTGAGATCATTTTAAAAATTTTAAAGTTAAATATTGATGAGTTTAAATTGAAATATCACCTTACTTGCAAAGTTGGGAAGTAAATATCACTTCATGTTGGATGGGTTAGTAGAAAAACTAAATTTTTTTTTCCCAACAAAAATTGCATGACAAAGGAGAATCTAATGGGCATTGAAGGCTTCAAACTTGATGAATGGTTTATAGTGTTTGGTGTATATCAAGTATTGTTTATAGTGTTTGGTGTACGTTGATAGCATTTAAATTGGTTGTTAGTTAAAAATTATAACTCAAAGCATAAATATAAAAAGGAGAATATTAATGTGTAACGAACCAATTCCATATTTTACTTCTAAATTTTCGAGTAAGACATGAAGAGAATTTATACTAGCATACCCCGAAGTGGGGAAAGGGAACATCGAAGCGAATATAAGGTTGATATATTGTAAAATGAAAGTATAGTGTTTTTTTTAATAATGTGTTGTGGCTTATTATGTTCCCCTAAATTTTTGAGGTCGAATTATGTTTCAAAATGTTTTGAAGTCCAAGTGTTTAATGGGTATACCTTTTATTTATAGTTTCCTAACTCATATTAATATTTTTTCTTTCTTTTGTGCTTCTTTTTACCTCTATTTATTTGTAAATTAGAGGAAGAAACACTACAAGAGAACCATTATGTTATAAGTAGCCCCATGTATTTGCAAGTAATCAACTTTAATGATAATAAGCAGATTTATTATCATATAGTTTTGTCTCTTCATGTTAGTTGATTGTCGATCTACTAAGGTTAAATGTCAAGAATATGACAAGACGATTCATGAATATTGTCAGAAAAAAATGACCGTGGAGCAATAAAATAAAACAAATGCAGAAATAAAATGCAGAAATAAAACACAGAATATACACAATACAATAGAGACACAGATATATGTGGTTCACCTAGTGTGGGATATGTCCACTAGATAAATTTCCAGGTCCTTCCTTTTTATTTTCCCACAAATGAAGGGATACAACCTACAACACACCTGTTGTAACTTCCTCTTCTTTCTCTCACAGTCTCCTCTCTCAGAATACAATATTCGTCATGATACACAACCACAATACAATTTCCTCATAAAAGAGGGTTTCCTTCTAGGGAAAAAAAACCTAACATAACTTCTACCGTCAGATCTGCAACCTTATAATGAACGGTCCAATTTTACTATGAAATTACAATATACATTTACAAGGAAAATTTTCCTTCAGGGAATTGCTTGCCCCCGGATCCCCCCAGACCCCGCAGGAGGGGAAATCCCCCCATGTGGAGGGGTGTACAGTATTCATGGGGTATAAACACGAATCAAAACAAAGACCTATGAAACACGAAGATAATAAAGCTCCTCAACCAACAATCTCCCACTTGGAGACTGATCACAACAACTCCACTATTGTTGTACCTGTTGGAATATACTCCACCTTGGACCTGAAAAATTTCTCATCTTCACCTTCATTCTTGAAGACCAATTGAAACTGAGCAGGAAGGCAATTTCTCCCTAGTAACTCCTTTTGTTAATATGTCTGCAGGATTATGGCTAGTGTGTATCTTTTCCAACTTCAAATGTCCATCTTCCAAGACAAATCGTATGAAATGGTACCTGAGTTGTATATGATTAGTCTTCAAATGGGAGTTCAATTTCTTTGCAATATGAATGGCACTTTCGTTGTCACAGTACAATCTACTATTCTCTTTCTTCTTTCTCAATTCCTCCATAAACCTATGTAACCAAATCATCTCTTTACTAGCCTCTATAGCAGCAACATACTTTGCCTCTGTTGTTGAAAGTGCAAAAACCTTTTGTAGTTTTGAAATAAAACTTAATGTTTTTCCACCTACAATAAAAACATACCTTGTGGTGCTCCTCCTGCTAGCTTTATCACCTTCAATATCTGAAACAACATATCCCTATAGAACAGTTTTTGAACCTCCAAAACATAATGCATGAGTAGCAGTACCTCTGTTATGAGGAAAATATATCTATGTCTAGGGTAAACCACGACAGACAAAAATGAATACAGAAATCAACTCTCTTCTCAGACACATATGTTGATTTAATTTCCTTGGAGAAGTTTACTCACAAAATCTTGTTCCAAGGCACTAAATCCTAAGCTAGTTTGTGCACCCTAGAAAATAAAATCGTGACTAATCAATTTTAAATTATAGGTTAATTTTAGTGGCCATGATTACTCAAAAACGTATGGTAGTGAAACTCATGATGTTATGACTCTGCAAGAAAAGTAAATATGAATATAATGCAAAGTCCTAACTTCAATTTTCAATGAATGATATGCTTCTAAAACCAAATGCAATTTTTGATTTCAACTCTGCAATTCTGAAGTAAAAATGAAATCTTTCATTACATGCATTAAGCTAATGACCAAGACTCAAAAGACCAAAATGCCAAGCAATGCAAAATGCCTAATATTTTTGCATTTTCAATATCATAAAAATGAAAATGCATGGACTGAAAAGAAACTTGGTATATAAACTCTACTGTGTATAGAAATATATAACTCAAGAAGGATACCAAGTAGCAAAACACCCATCCCAATGTGCAAGGACAATAAAAATGAAAAGGTGATGAGAAAGACTTCGCCCAAAAATTCAACCAAAGACGGGTTTCTTGTCATCCCACAAGCACTTAACAGGCACTACAGAGACCTAAGAAGACTCAGCAAACATCAAATCCCACCCAAAAACCACCAGACCTAGAAAACAAGCAAGGAAAGTTAATGTACACCACTGTTTGAGGAAACAAAACATATGTACGCATCTTGCAGAGGGACAACCTACATATATACGCAACTGTCAAGCCAAAAAACGTGTATATGTTTCAAAAAACAAGGCCAGGCAAGGGAGAAAGCCGAAAAATCAGACCCATAGTGAACAAAGGTTGTCAAGCAATGATACAACAAAAAACACAATATGAATGAGAGCAATCTAAGGAGAAAAGTACTCCAAACCCTAAGAAAGAATATTCATTCCCCAGTATTGTCGCCAATTCTATTACGAGGAAAATCTCTCTATGGCTAGGGTAAACCACAACAGACAGAAATGACTGCAGAAATCAACTCTATTATCAAGTAGGATATGTAAACAAATATGCTAGCAAGACAAGATAAAAGGCCTTACCTCATCCAGATATTCAATGAAGTCCACCGTTGAGCACTTGACCCAAAGTGATATACCTGCAACTAGTCCTCAACAACCAAGCAAAGCAAGCATATGGTGATATTATATGATGTTATCACATTCAATAGAATAATCCATTAATAAACATGACAAATATGCCCATGGAATAATAATTCAAATATTTGCAACATATCAATTGGACGGGAAAAGAGTATTTCTATTAATATATGATTAGCAGAAGTGAAAATGTTACAGACTTTTTTGTCAACATAGTTCGAAATCGAAAAAATAAGTTCCTTCCAGCTGGGCCTCCACCACTTCAATCCTCCACCAAAGGGAAGATCATAAAAGAGAAGCAATGATGTTCTCAATCAATAACGGAGGAGCTTGGGGGATGAACATTGTGTTCAGACTTAAAGGACAAAGGGATGCAGGCTCAATATGAAGTAAATAATTTCTCCAGAGTAACTTTGCTCTCAAAGTTGAATTCTTTCTCCTCTTTTCCATAGCTCGAAATTGGCCCATTTATAGCCTTTAAATGGAACTGAAGGGACAAGTCGGAACGTTTCCAGTATATGGAAGGCTAAGGATCATAGATCTCCTATCGTGACATGGAAACCCGACATTAATTTTCATTTTTTGGCACAAATCTCGATTTATGCGGGCTCTAGTGGTGCAGCTTACGTATACACATGTTGTATAGTAGGCAAGATGCGTACATGTGGAAAAATATGTATTTTTAGATCTGGATTTTACAAACAGGGATGATAGGTCTGCATAGGGAAATGGAAAGCCTTCTGTGCAAGATTGCATAGGGTGAGGCAAATCTTGCTATAACAACCTCTAAAATACTTGACAATCCACTTTACTTCCTCCCAATGTTCTTTATCTAGATTGTTCATATACCTTCTCACAACTCCCACTGCATGTGCAATATTTGGTCTTGTGCAAACCATTGCATACATCAAGCTGCCAATTGTTGATGAATAAGGGACCATGGACATGTATTATATCTCCTCTTGTGTCTTGTGATACATTTCCTTGGTTAATTTTAAATGGTT
>SNQJ01S0025637.1:173063-186471 GCA_010110895.2 Picea sitchensis
CCATTCCTTTTCTTTATTTTTACCTTTCCCATTCCAACAATTTTTCATGGTGCATCATCACCCAAATGAACCTGTCTGAAATCACCTTGAACATAATCTAGAAAAATGTTTCCTATGGGGTGTGGCACAAAATGAAGCCCCTGAATCTACTACCCAAGACTCAGAAATATTATCTGCATAAAGAATCAAAGCATCTTGTAACACATCACCTGTTACATTTGCTTCCTGATTTTTCTCCTAATNACCATGTGCCGAAAAAACCTCCCAACAATGGACACGCAAATCGAGGCAACATGAAAAACAAGACAAAATTGTGACATGTTTCCCGAGGCAAAAAAAAATTCTCAAGGGCGCTACCCCGGAACCCCCTGCATTTCCGATGCAACGCAAACACTACTACTCGTGCAAAGAATATAACACATACCCAACATACAATCCTTCTTCAGATGTCTTTTCTTCCCACAATTCCAACACTCTATCTTTCCTAGTCTGGATTTGGATCTTCCCTTCCTAGAATTCCCGCGATTTCCTGAGCCCTTTCCTCTATCCTTTTGTCTTCCCTCGTTCTCCATGTTTAACACATTACCTTAGAATGTCTCACATGTGCTTTCCCATCGCATTTCCTCGCTAAGGATAACACCAACAACATCATCAAATTTTAAATTATTTGAACCTGAGAAATAGTTTCTTACATCCATGACCAAGATGTTCCAGCTTTCTGGCAATGAGAACAAGATTAGAAGAGCCCTGACCTCATCATTAAAGTCAAATTTTACATAACTTAGCTAATTAGTAACCATATTAAATTCATTTAAATGATCTGCAACAGACCCACTTCTGACATCTTCATATTAAATAATCTCTTCATTAGAAATACCTTATTGGATGCCGAGGGTTTTTCATACAGTTTAGACAATGCGTCCATCAACTACTTCGTTGTCTTTTCTTTCAAAATATTGAAATCCACCTACGTTGTTAGGATCAACCGTACCGTTCCTAGTGTCTTTCTGTCAAGAACCTCCCATTCTTTGTCCTTCATGGTCGTCATATTCTTTGTTATTCGACCCAATGGTAGGAATATATCCTTGTAATATAAATAATCTTCCATCTGCATCTTCCATAACTGGTAGTTTTGGCCATTAAATTTCTCAACCCTAAACTTTCCATCTTCCGCCAATGCTCCCACTCGAACCAAGAACCCTCTTTTCCTACGAGTTACCTTTTGCTTTGATACCATTTGTTAGAAAAATAGGATCGTGGAGCAATAAAATAAAACAAATGCGGAAATAAAACATAGAATATATACAATACAATAGAGACACAGATATACTTTGTTCACACAATGTGGGCTACATCCACCATAGAAAATTTTATCTCCTTCCTTTTTATTATCCATCAAATAAAAAGATGCAACTTACAACACACCCAATGTAAATTCCTCTTCTTTCTCTCACAGTCTCCTCTCTCAGAATACAATATTCTCCATGATACACAGCCGCAATACAATTCCCTCATAAAAGAGGGTTTTCTTATAGAGAAACAAACCCTAATATAACTTCTACCGTTAGATCTACGACCTTATAATGAACGGTCTAGATTTACTATGAAATTGTAATATACATTTACAAGGAAATTTTTCCTTCTGGGGCTTCGCCCCCGAACCCCCACAAGGAGGGGTGTACAGTCTTCATGGGGTATAAACACAACTGAAAACAAATACCTATGAAACATGAAGGTAATTAGGCTCCAAAACCAACAAATATGACTGAGAAGGGTAAAAGGTGTGGTTTATTCAGTCAGGTTAATGAGACAAATATTGTGGATTGTTTTGTGCATTCTAAAGCGAAGCAACATCTTGTTAGTTATGAGGAGGAATGAAATAGAGGAATATTCCATTATTGCAATGATACCATTACACTTCCACAAATATGCAACAAGAAAGATGGAGTACCATGTGACCATTATTCCACTCAGAAGAAAATAATACAATAAAAAAAAATTACACGGTCATTATCTCCAAATTTTCATAATTGCTTCCATGTTAAACTGATAACAAACAAAAAATGAAAAATTATTTGAAAATAGTAGATAAGAATAAGGAAATGTGTAGATGAAATGATAAGGACTAGGAAATTTGCAAGGGACCTTGATAAGGACGACAATGTGCAAGATGCAACTCACAAATCCGATCGGAAGGTAGGCAACGTAGATAGGATTTCCTTATTGGATAACATTTGGTGGTGTTTAATTACCCCAATTAATATGATTTTTATTAACAATATTAGTATGAAAACTTCCCTTGAATTATTTGACACTATCATTCACCCGTTTAGGGAGTATGCTAGTTTATTATATCCTAAAATTTTATTTAAAAATGTAAGGTATAATATTTAATTTTTTTTTGTGTCATTTCCCTTTCTCCAATCATCATACTACCTAATAGTTTCATTTGTATGGAAAAAATATTGAAATAAAAATGCATTTCAAACAATATAACGATACTACTTTAGCATGGTCTCATAGAGTTTATATATTAGTTTTGTAACTAATAAATCATTTTTCTACACCAATGTTATTTCTAATTTATTTACTAATTTTTGACCTTGTTCTCTCCATCTTATACAAAGCCTATTCTAACATCAAAATTTACTTGAAAAATGAACACTTCTTAAATTGACATGAAATTCAAAAAAAAGCCTACAAACATCATATTTTATTATGTTAAAAAAACACTACAAGCATCATATTTCACAATATTAACAAAGAAGTTAATGCATTTAACTTCTATTAAATAAATGAATATATAAACAATATATGGATTTCTTTACTCAAAAACATGTATATCCTTATTTATAACTTATTGTACTGCCGGAACGGAGGCAATGCAGTATATAGCAATGAGTTATCATTGACTTTCTTATTAGTTTTATGTTGACTTAAAAAATGTGCATAAATTTTAATGTTTAACATAACAAATAAAAAAATTATTTTTCAATATAACAAAATTAGTATTTTTTATGACTCCTTATTGGTCAATAAATTAATAGTGTTATTACAGCCTTCACTTCATTCGAGATTTGAAATTAATTTTGACATTAATTATTTTTTATAAAGTGTAAACTTTTCATTCTTATAAAACATGTAGATATAAAACATTAACCTACCTAATAACTTAAGTAAAAACATATAAAATATAAATAAAACATGTAAAAACAAGTAACAATATAAACACCTCTTTAAAAAAATTAAATATAAATAAACACGACCTTGAATAAGAATTACCCACCACAAGTAATTAACCATGTCAAAGGTAATAAACCATGTCAAAGGGATCAATATGCATACATACATGAGAAGGACAAATGCATACATGTACATCTACGATTGATTATATCACAAGGTCATGGTGGTCATTTGATAACTTGACTTTCATGGTGGTCATGCGAAGTGGAGATTGTCAGACTGCTACTTTGTCATGGAAGAGGAATTTTGCGTAGAGTAAGTCTAAAAGTCCAGCACACCAAAAAAAACAAAAAACAATTCACATGTGTCACGCGTTGGTATGACACGGACAGAGGACGAAAGGTCAAGAAGAACCCGCCCTTAAAAATACACCTTTGGTGTAATAATTAAATTGTTAAAAAAATTCATGTAAGTAATGATAAAAGTAGTAATACAATTAAATTTAGTCTTTTTTAGAATGTAATTTTTATTACAATATTTGTAAAAAAAACTTTTAAGGATTTACATAGATTTTTATGTTATAAGTAATAATGTTATAAAATTGTTTTTTATTTGTCATTGTATTATTAATTATTAATTTAAAGTGTTTTTTTTTAATATAAGGAAATAAATTTATGGTTTAAGATTTATATATCTTGTAAAAGTAGAAATTTACGTCTTTATGAATTATCAGTAGATATTTCATGTAAGTAATGATAAAAGTAGTAATACAATTAAATTTAGTTTTTTTAGAATGTAATTTTTATTACAATATTTGTAAAAAAAACTTTTAAGGATTTACATAGATTTTTATGTTATAAGTAATAATGTTATAAAATTGTTTTTATTTGTCATTGTATTATTAATTATTAATTTAAAGTGTTTTTTTTTCTTGAATATAAGGAAATAAATTTATGGTTTAAGATTTATATATCGTGTAAAAGTAGAAATTTACCTCCTTATAAATTATCAGTAGGTGTCTATATAATGTTATAATTACAAGTTTGGGTTTTGAGATTATATTAATAAAGACTAGACCAATGACCTTACTTAAGTAATGTATTTTTATTTTTTACTTTATAAAAAAAAGAAACATAGAATTTATAAAAATTAATATTTTGTATGAAAAATTGCAATAAAATGTAAGGCAATTTTGGATCTTCAAATTATATCAATAACAACTAGACCAATGGCCTTAAGTAATGTACTATTTTTCTTATTAAAAAAATAAAAACATAGAATTTATAAAAATTAATATTTTGTATGAGGACACATTGCAATAAAGTGTAAGGCCAAATTTGGTTGCAACAAGTAGGCTTGGTCCAAGGGAAGAAGCTTTTAAGTAAACTTATAATTACTAAAAAAACAAATAGAGGAAGACTTGTTAAGATTGAAACCACAAATAGAGGAAGACTTGTTAAGATTGAAACCACTTTTTGGTCAAAGAGTAGCTAGGAGTGGAAATTGAAACTTTGCAGAGACGCCATGCTTAGCAATATAGTTTTTTTTGTTTTTTTTTAACAATTTTTGGCTAGGGGACACTCTCAAAAAGGTATTATTGTATTACTTTGAAAGAGAGCTTGAAATGATTCAATAGCTTGTATTGCTCCGAAGAAACTAAAATATGACTGCTACTTGAAGATCTTAATTTCTATTTTTCTACTTAAAAAAAATAAAAAATTAGTTTTATTGTTAATTATATTATTTTCTATTCTTGTTATATTATATGTGGTTGAATACATGATTTATTTATTTTTACTATGTTTTACTTTTAATTTTATCTAAACACTTAATGTTTAAAAACTTATTGTTATTACTTTTAATTTTATCTAAGCACTTAATGTTTAAAAACTTATTGTTATTACTTTACAATTGGCATCAAAGTTCTGTGTTTTGATATTGACAGATTTTAGAGATTTCATTTTGGGAGATGTGAGAATTGAGGACATTCTTAATGCATTTTCTACTTATACACTCTCCATGAGGTAAAGGATAAGAAGAAGAGGGAACTATATCTATTGTTATGTGTCTTAGTAGTTGGAACAAGAAGTTGTCATGTAAACAAGTTATATTTAAAGTAAAGTAAAATGGGTGTAGATTTTTTATGTGGTAAATGTTAATAAAGTAATTTATCATTTATATCTACAATTTCAATTGAACAACATGTGATTGTTGAGAAAGTTGAAGAAGTTGTTATTAACTCAAAATATGGTTTGACTTAGCATTGTAAGTATTCAAAAATTTATGAAAGAGTTTGGATATTAAGTTTTATGGTTTGACTTAGCATTGTAAGTATTCAAAAATTTATGAAAGAGTTTGGATATTAAGTTTTAGGAAGTTAAGGAAAAGATCTTTGTAATTAATGTTTATATAACATCGTGATTTTAGAGATATAGTTGTCAAAGCATACAACATCCTGATTTTAGACATGTAATTGTTAAAGATCAAGTTTTATATTCAAAATAAACTAAAAAACTAATTAGATTTAGATTTAACTTATAAAAAAACAAGGTTGAAAATAATACTAGATCTACCATGTAAAAATGTTTATAATTTATGGTAAATAATATGAATTATGAATTACTAAATCTACCATGTAAAAATGTTTATAATTTATAGTAAATAATATAAAAAAAAATTGGTAAAGTATTTGAAAAAGTTATAAGTAATAACCTAGTTGTTGGTAGTTGCATGATAGCCCATTTGTCTCTAGTTTCGTTGTTTTTATATTATGTACGAAATAATACTCTTGAATTGAACTATTTTTTTACCGGAGTGACTCTAGGTATTTTTTACCTAGGCCTTTCTTATGATTACAGTGTTAAAGATTTGTTGATGAAAATGTGAGGATCCATCAACATATACCTTCAACCTCTTTTTATATAGGATGTAGACCCATAAACCACCACGTCTTTTTATATAGGATGTAGACCCATAAACCATGATACTCCAATTACACACCACCTACTCATATCCACACCTCATGGGTTTTTTTACATCAATAAACCATTGTATTTTATTCATTCCCCTTCACATTACTACCTCCCTCATTATTTATACATTTCCTTGTTCACGTGGCTACCTTCCCTTTATTTATACATATTATGTATGTATCCTTGTTCACGTGGCTACCTTCCTTTTATTTATACATATTATGTACTTAAGACTTGTTTATCTCATGGGTGGATGAGAACCAATTACTGTAGAATTACTACCTCCCTCACTATTTATACATTTCCTTGTTCACCTTGCTACCTCCCCTTTATTTATACATATCATGTACTTAAGACTTGTTTATCTCATGCTTGGATGAGAACCAATTACTTATCTACATAGCACTAATATTTTAACTTTTGAATTAGGTTATTTAAAAAGTGTACAAGGATGGTTAAACTTGGATTTATGTGTTCAATATATTAAGTTTTTTAAAAATTCGATGTGAAAAATTTAAAATTTGGATTAACAATTTTTATTATTCCTATTATGTAAGAATATATTATTAGAAATTATTTGTATGGTATAGATATGATGATAAAACACATAGTATTAGAATATTGTGATACTAATGTAAATCCATCTTAACTTGAATTTATCAAGTGTCAAATCAAATCTGTTTACGTTTAAGCTTTTTTTAGGGAGCAAAACTTTTTCAATCATAAATAAAATAAATCTTATAAATTCAATAGAACATAAAAAAATTACACCATTAAGAATATAAATAATAATAAAATAACAATGGCCCGCACGGGTGTACATGGATTGGCAAGTGTCGTGTAAATGGAAGGAAATTTGTAAAATGAAGTCTCATGTTCAATTCTCACTTGGATTTACTCGTACGCCATTCTTGCGGGTTGGGTGGACCCCGTGTCACGTGAGTACGAGAACCACCAATTGTCGATTCCCCCAGTACAAAATAATAATAATAATAATAATAATAATAATAATAATAAAATAACAATGTTCACTAATGAAGAAAGTAAATAATAACAAAGTAAATCATGATATGATGAATATATTGAATAAAATGTATATTACATAGTAATTGATCTCAATATATCTTTTTTATATTTTCTCTTAGCCATAACTACACACTTTCCAATAGTGTCATATTAATCATATAAAAATGAAGGTTGAAATTGAAGACCATTCAAACCTTTAAGGTGAGATATTATAGTAAAAGTGAGACCCTATTGTTTTTTTTCTTCTAATATTAATAGTTTTTTTTCCTAATGTTGATCCATGTGTGGTTTATGGATTGTTAATCGCTTAGAAAGTCTTAATTGAATTTACCTTAAATATTAGTAAGCACATGGAACCCTTACATGGGTAAGAAAATCGGAACCCTTACATGGAACCCTTAGTAAGCACTTGTAAGCACATGGAACCCTTAATTGAATCTACTAAGGGATATGTAAGCACATGGAACCCTTACATGGGTAAGAAAATCGGTTTGCTTAGAATGAAGAGGAAATACAGATAGTCAAATCGACTATAGTTAATGGAGCCTCTACCACATAAACCAAAGTTGGGGATATTCTTGTTCCACTTATTGATTAGTGGAAACTAGGATTAATATGGAATGGATCATTATATAATTTTTCATCTATATGGGTACTTTCAAGGTTGAAAAATTGGAGGAATTGGCTTGCAGGACCCATTTTAGGGTCAGGTCCCAGTTTGGTGATTTGGGGTCTAGAACCTTCCAAAGCTAGTTTAAGGAATCAAACAACACTTTTTGGGATAAAAATAAAAAATAAACATAGCTCCTAGTCCCTCAATGTTGTTCTACACACTGAAAGCTTTCCAACGGTGTGAAAATTGCCTCAATCAAATTTTGTATGTAGAAGTTATGCCTCCCATAAGTTAACCTACCCTATTGATCACAATGGTACCAAGTAGATGCCATGTTAGCCCCCATCACTCACACATGTGAGGCTAGTCACATGTGGACTATCAAGAATATTTTATAGGGTCCAAAACCCTAACACTAATTGAGTGTTTAGGTATGCAAAAATCCTAAAGATAACCCTAGATGACTATCGGACTCTATTAAATATTGGGTAGCTAGGAAGAGAAGGGGTTCATTTATTTTCATATTTTTATTTTTCTATATTTGAGTATAGAATCTAGGAGTGGGTTATTGAAGCATAACAAAGGAGGTAGCAGATTATATAACATCCATTCATGCCATAGTGTAAGGAAACTCCACAAAGAGTGCCCATTTCTTTGTACTTGCATTTCTTAACTGGGGAAAAGAGAGCACGGTATAAACCTCACCTTCTAGTTGTTTTTCTCCCGTATCGGGTTTCCCATGTCATATCTTGTGCTTAATTGTGTGGATGGTGTGTGCAATTTCGTGTTCTTTCATTTCAGTTTTAGTTACTTCCATAAATTTGAGCACTAAGCTAATAATAATAAATCTAAGATCTAAGGTAATAAACTGCATAATAAAATATTTCAATACATTATAAGATTTGTTGTGAAGAACTGTTCCAATGAAATATCCACATCATTTTACAGATCAAAAACATAATCAATTGTGATATGTAAGTAAGTAAATCCTTTAAATTAATTTAATTCTTTCTATTAGCTATATTCTAAATATTCTCTAGATGCATCTACAGGAATCCCTCTAAATGTTTACTAAAGGATAAACAAATATACTTCACCTTTAAATCATGTTTTATTTCCTTTCCACAAAACTCCAAATTTGAGTTTATGAAACAAGGATTGCATGGCAATGCAATCCCTACTGAGTTAGTTGGGAAATACATGTTGAAAAATGAAACTTAATATAACTAAATCCATAAGTAATGAATATTTTTTGTCAAAAGATAATAATTGAGGGTTGTGATTGGTGAAATTAATTGATTATGTAATTAATTCTACATATTGAAAAACCGTATAAGGTAAACATCCTTACATATAATCTCCTATATGTAAATGTAATATTCACCCTACCATATACATTATTCATATATATATAGATAGATAGATTGAAATTGTTTTATTTTTTTATTGTTTTATTGTTTATAACTTACAATCCCTTCTAATTTAAAAGTGAAAAACTCTTGTAATTGAACTTTAGTACTATAGTTAGAAAACTTTAGGCATGGGTGGTCCTTCCAGCTTTTAGAGGTGGAGGTGATCAATGGTTTGTATGTTGTGTACTAATTCATAGTAAGGGAACACAAATGATCTCCAAGGGTCTCTGAGGAAAATGATCTCTATCTCTTCTTCATTATACATAAATTTACAACATCAAATCTCATATTTGAAACCAAAAGAGTCATAAATGAAAAATTAGATGGAGAAGGTAACATTGGTGGCTTTGTGGGAAATGGTAACATCACAGAATTTGAAAGAATTGCAGTAACTTCTGACATTGATGAGCTACGCAATGAATCGGCTTGAGGCCAACATGAATGCATCTCAACGCTTTCTCCTTATCGTGTGTTTCAATTATTGCCGGATCAATCGTACTCTCAATTTCTTGTCGTTTGTATGAACTCCACACCTGTATTTTCATAAAATATATACATGATGGAGAGATCCATAATATGGGATTTAATTTAGTTTATTGATAAAATAGTCTACAAGTCGACAAATGAGGAATTCATATCAAAATGATTTCAGATAGATTTCTCCGATGTTATTTTTTTATGTAGAACACCAGACATTTGAACGCTCAAAATATTGCAAGTTGTTTCACTTTACTTGCATGGCCACTTATCAGTGGAAGGGTATCAAACAAGCTTAGTTACCACTTTAGTAATGGACCCTAGGACATAACAATGTGGCAAATTGTAAGCAAGAGTATGGTATCTTAGTGCTAAACATGAGAACCTACAATTAAAGGTCAAACTTTATAATATGTAACATATATCAGTGACTCTAAGCATTAACAAACTGTAATACATCACATTATCATCAATAGAGATGACAGTGGGTACTGGAAAGTTGAACATGGTGGCAACATAGTAAAGGTTTGGATGTGGGGCTGGAACAATACAAAACTAGTTGTAGTGAGAGTTATTGGCTTGAGAATGAGCTTAACCATCTATATATTCTGCAGTGTTCAAACCATTTTTAATCATGCACCAGGAATTCAATTTACTGACCCGTTATGAAAACAATAATAAGAAAACAAACTAAATATTAATAGAGCAGGTAAAGAGGGAAGAATACTCATGTCAAACGACATCATAAAAATGGTTCATCCAACATATTTCCAAGTCTATTGAATTGTATTTTGTTGTGTGATTATGCCCGTAGTTATCATATATACAATTGTACAACAGTCTTTTGGTGTGTGTGTGAGATTCTTCCCATAGTTACCATATACAACCTTCTTAACACAGATATACAGCCTTCTTAACATAGATGTGCAACAAATATACAGCCTATGTATACAGATAGAGCCATATTCAACAATATATACCAGAAATAGGTCAACTTATGAGAACCGTATCTTGACAATTACGTTTGGGTATATTGAAGCCGTATCTCTACCATTAATTTAGGCGCATTTCAATCGTATCTCGCCCATTACTTTGGGCGTACTTTAGTTGTAGCTTGAACTTACTTTTGATGTATTGCAAGCACATCTCAGCCATTAATTGGGCATATTTGGCCATATTTCGGAGGTATACTATTGTATTTTGATATTTCAACAATATTTGTCTTTTTCCAATAATTTTTATTATTAGTTCATTGACTCACAATTACTTTGCCTCTCTATCAAATTTTTTCCAAAAACATTTATTATTTTGATTATTTTAAGAAAACAAATATCTTTTTTATATTTTGTAGGTCAAGATAATTGGAATTTTTCTATTGGTTGAGAGGTCTTGATGTGATTTAATTAGCCGTGGTATGTTTCATTTTTTCTTCTATTTGTCATAGGCAAACAAATGATTTAAAAAAAAAAAAAAACNTTTAATAAAGGGCCAGTACACTGTTGGGAAAACAAATGATTTTAAAAAAATAAATTAAACATTTTAATAAAGGGCCACGTACATTGTTGTTGTATTTCACTGTAATAAAAAGGTTCATTGTAATCAATAGATGCAGGGACACTGCAGTCTATGTAATTAGGTTCCTCATCCTCGTGACGATCGACATGCAGTTTATGTAATTAGATGCCTCATCCGTGGTGATCAACATGCACCTGCTAGCCAAATAGAAAATCAATTTGAATGACACGATCATGTACTAAGGACACTTGGTCGAGAGGTAAAACTAATCGATGGATACAAGAGTGTTTGTGTTGCTTTTAAATGAAGAGGATGAAGAGAAAGGAGTTCGAGGGACTTATGGAGAGAGGGATATTGAAGCCATGGTGACAGAGATATCATATAAATATTTATTCTGAGCACATCTCCAAAAATAGTTGTAGGGACACTTCCATAGCCTTGAAAATTGAGCAACCCACAGGACTCAACAGTATTGTTGCACCTGCCTCGCTCATTTGCGTCGAACAAGCCAGTGGAACAAGCAGTTGGTATGATCCCAAATTCTAGCTTCTTTCATTTTAGTGGTAATGATTCCAATTCAGACTTATGTCTGTATATTTTTACTTCCCAAATGATGATTTTGTTTAGTTAACGGCTTACAATAGGGTTATCTGTAGTTTTGAGCAGTTTACTAGACTTGAGCTCGCCATTTGGATTTCTTTCTATTTCTCTCACTTGAAAAAATGCTTTTGCCACCTGTTCTGAGATTGCATCTTGGATTTCTAAGAATACCCATGTTTATGATGTTAGAGTTTTGGGCCTACTATTAAGAATCTAGCCATACTTGAATCAATAAGTTTTGATTTTTGAGGTTGTAATTCTGACCATGTGCAAGTAATGTTTTTTTAGTTTTTAATTTGATCTTGCATATTCATGTATGGCCTACATGAATAGTCTTTTATTTTTGAGCTAGCAGCTTCCATTTCTAGGCATATGCCCCAACTAATATAATTTTTCAAGTTCCCAACTTGCTTCTTAGATTTCTAGCCATATCCAAATGGATTTTTCTTTGAAGTCTTGAACTTGCTCTCTGGATTTCCTAACTTGTCCCAAAGAATGTTGCTTTCCGTTTGAGCTTTCTTTCTAAATATATGGCCATGATCAAATGGAGTTGTTGTAGTTTCGAGCTTGTGAGTTAGAGTTCTAGCCATGGGTAAATAAATATTTTTATGTTTTGAGCTTGCAATTGCAATCTAGATTTCTAGGCAAGCTCAAATGAATGTTGTTTTGGTTTTGAGCTTATAATTTGGATCTCTCGAAATGTCCTTGTGAAATATCAATTTTGACAGTGTATACTTGCTTGCTATTTGGATGAGTAGCCATGCTCAAATGGGTCCTTTTTGGTTGTTTTGTGTGCTTGCAATTTGTATTCAATCCACAATCTAATGATAACTTAAATGAGAAACGTTCCCTTTAGATCTTGATGTTTGATTTTAAGATGGTGAATTTTGGGGTTCAAATGTAACTCCAATGCTTATTAGGCCCACGATCATCACCCTAGCTTGGGAATAACAGATTTCGACCTTGCACTTTAGATTTCTACCCATGCAATGAGTATTTCATTAAGCTTGCAAACTGTCTTTTTGGAGCGTATTCTATCTTTCTAAGACTCTTCGTTTAAAGATCTTGTCTTTTGATGATACTTATACTAAAAATTGATTATTTTGTGCTAGAAGAATCTGCCTTTGTCCAGTGGACAAGCATCAATCCTAAAGACAGTCCCTAGCACTGGATTTTTTGGGTGCATATTGAAGAAGACCAGCTTCAATGCCTCCCACACTTTCACAAAGGCAAATCACTTCAGAGTTGTTGCTTAAATTGATGAGAGAAAGCAGAGTGACAAGGAGGAATGGAAAGGTTTTGCATTTGATGACTCTGATGACCAACAGGATATTAGGCGTGGAAAGGGAATGGTTGATTCCCTTTTCCAAGCTCCAATGGGGAGTGGCACGCACAATGTTATTATGAGTACCTATGACTATATCAGTACTGCTCAACGAACGTACGTTTTTCTGAATTATGTCCATTTCTTCCTTTCAGTTAGTCAGCTGAATATTTTTCTATATCCAAATTCAATATTTTGTTATTATATATGCTTCCAATCAAAATACAGATCACATATCTTTAATCCACAGAACGTGCTTAGAGTTCCTAACAACTAATTCATGTCC
>SNQJ01S0025637.1:196208-209228 GCA_010110895.2 Picea sitchensis
AATGTATATGGTAGGGTGAATATTACATTTACATATAGGAGATTATATGTAAGTATGTTTACCTTATACGGTTTTTCAATATGTAGAATTAATTACATAATCAATTAATTTCACAAATCACAACCCTCAATTATTATCTTTTGACAAAAAATATTCATTACTTATGAATTTAGTTATATTAAGTTTCATTTTTCAACATGTATTTCCCAACTAACTCGGCAGGGATTGCGTTGCCATGCAACCCTTGTTTCATAAACTCAAATTTGGAGTTTTGTGGAAAGGAAATAAAACATGATTTAAAGGTGAAGTATATTTGTTTATCCTTTAGTAAACATTTAGAGGGATTCTTGTAGATGCATGCACAGAATATTTAGAATATAGCTAATAGAAAGAATTAAATTAATTTAAAGGATTTACTTACTTACATATCACATTTGATTATGTTTTTGATCTGTAAAATGATGTGGATATTTCATTGGAACAGTTCTTCACAACAAATCTTATAATGTATTGAAATATTTTATTATGCAGTTTATTACCTTAGATCTTAGATTTATTATTATTAGCTTAGTGCTCAAATTTATGGAAGTAACTAAAACTGAAATGAAAGAACACGAAATTGTACACACCATCCACACAATTAAGCACAAGATATGACAGGGAAAACCCGATACAGGAGAAAAACAACTAGAAGGTGAGGTTTATGCCGTGCTCTCTTTTCCTCAGTTAAGAAATGCAAGTACAAAGAAATGGGCACTCTTTGTGGAGTTTCCTTACACTATGGCATGAATGGATGTTATATAATCTGCTACCTCCTTTGTTATGCTTCAATAACCCACTCCTAGATTCTATACTCAACTATAGAAAAATAAAAATATGAAAATAAATGAACCCCTTCTCTTCCTAGCTACCCAATATTTAATAGAGTCCGATAGTCATCTAGGGTTAGCTTTAGGATTTTTGCATACCTAAACACTCAATTAGTGTTAGGGTTTTGGACCCTATAAAATATTCTTGATAGTCCACATGTGACCAGCCTCACATGTGTGAGTGATGGGGGCTAACATGGCATCTACTTGGTACCACTGTGATCAATAGGGTAGGTTAACTTATGGGAGGCATAACTTCTACATACAAAATTTGATTAAGGCAATTTTCACACCGTTGGAAAGCTTTCAATGTGTAGAACAACATTGAGGG
This sequence comes from Picea sitchensis, assembly GCA_010110895.2. Taxonomy (NCBI): domain Eukaryota; kingdom Viridiplantae; phylum Streptophyta; class Pinopsida; order Pinales; family Pinaceae; genus Picea; species Picea sitchensis. The sequence goes on from SNQJ01S0025637.1 coordinate 197,409, forward strand.
GCTAGGAGCTATGTTTATTTTTTATTTTTATCCCAAAAAGTGTTGTTTGATTCCTTAAACTAGCTTTGGAAGGTTCTAGACCCCAAATCACCAAACTGGGACCTGACCCTAAAATGGGTCTTGCAAGCCAATTCCTCCAAATTTTCAACCCTGAAAGTACCCATATAGATGAAAAATTATATAATGATCCATTCCATATTAATCCTAGTTTCCACAAATCAAGAAGTGGAACACGAATATCCCCAAATTTGGTTTATGTGGTAGAGGCTCCATTAACTATAGTCGATTTGACTATCTGTATTTCCTCTTCATTCTAAGCAAACCGAGTTTCTTATCCATGTAAGGGTTCCATTTGCTTACATATCCCTTAGTCCGTCCTTATTATACCTATTGAGAGAGGTGAATCTAGGTAAATTCAATTGAGACTTGCTAAGCGATTAACAATCCATAAACCACACATAGATCAACATTAGGAAAAAGAACTATTAATATTAGAAGGAAAAAACAATAGGGTCTCACTTTTACTATTATATCTCACCTTAAAGGTTTGAATGGTCTTCAATTTCAACCTTCATTTTTATATGATTAATATGACACTATTGGAAAGTGTGTAGTTATGGCTAAGAGAAAATATAAAGAAGATATATTGAGATCAATTACTATGTAATATACATGTTATTCAATATATTCATCATATCATGATTTACTTTGTTATTATTTACTTTCTTCATTAGTGAACATTGTTATTTTATTATTATTCATATTTTTAATGGTGTAATTTGTTTATGTTCTATTGAATTTATAAGATTTATTTTATTTATGATTGAAAATATATTTTCGATAAGGCCACCTATAAGTGGAACCATCATAAATCTATTATAACTTCATAATCTATTAAGTACCAAGAGGGATCAAATCCACAAGGTGTAAACCTTCCTCCTTAAGTTTTACTCCTTCAAAAAAGTTTAGACGTAGACAGATTTGATTTGACACTTGATAAATTCAAGTTAAGATGGATTTACATTGGTATCACAATATTCTAATACTATGTGTTTTATCATCGTATCTATACCATACAAATAATTTCTAATAATATATTCTTACATAATAGGAATAATAAAAATTGTTAATCGAAATTTTAAAATTTTCACATCGAATTATTAAAAAACTTAATATATTGAACACATAAATCCAATTTTAACTATCCTTGTACACTTTTTAAATAACCTAATTCAAAAGTTAAAATATTAGTGCTATGTAGATAAGTAATTGGTTCTCATCCAAGCATGAGATAAACAAGTCTTAAGTACATGATATGTATAAATAAAGGGGAGGTAGCAAGGTGAAAAGGAAATGTATAAATAGTGAGGGAGGTAATTGGTTCTCATCCAGCCATGAGATAAACAAGTCTTAAGTACATAATATGTATAAATAAAGGGAAGGTAGCCACGTGAACAAGGAAATGTATAAATAATGAGAGAGGTAGTAATGTGAAGGGGAATGAATAAAATACAAGGTTTATTGATGTAAAAAAACCCATGAGGTGTGCATATGAGTAGGTGGTTATGTGTAATTGGTAATTGGAGTATCATGGTTTATGGGTCTACATCCTATATAAAAAGCCATTGTGGTTTATGGGTCTACATCCTATATAAAAAGAGGTTGAAGGTATATGTTGATGGATCCTCACATTTTCATCAACAAATCTTTAACACTGTAATCATAAGAAAGGCCTAGGTAAAAAATACCTAGAGTCACTTAGGTAAAAAATAGTTCATTACAAGAGTATTATTTCGTACATAATATAAAAACAACTAAACTAGAGACAAATGGGCTATCATGCAACTACCAACAACTAGGTTATGACTTATAACTTTTTCAAATACTTTACTAATTTTTTTTATATTATTTACTATAAATTATAATTTATAAACATTTTTACATGCTAGATTTAGTAATTCATATTATTTACCATAAATTATAAACATTTTTACATGGTAGATTTAATATTATTTTCAACTTTTTTTTTAAGTTAAATCTAAATCTAATTAGTTAAGTTTATTTTGAATATAAAACTTGATCTTTAACAATTACATGTCTAAAATCACGATGTTGTATGCTTTGACAACTATATCTCTAAAATCACGATGTTATATAAACATTAATTATACTTGAAAGATCTTTTCCTTAACTTCCTAAAACTTAATATCCAAACTCTTTCATAAGTTTTTAATACTTGCAATGCTAAGTCAAACCATGTTTTGAGTTGATAACAACTTCCTCAACTTTCTCACAATCACATGTTGTTCAATTGAAATTGTAGATATAAATGATAAATTACTTTATTAACATTTATCACATAAAGAATTTACACCCATTTCACTTTACTTTAAATATAACTTGTTTACATGACAACTTCTTGTTCCAACTACTAAGCCACATAACAATAGATATAGTTCCCTCTTCTTCCTATCCTTCACCTCATGGAGAGTGCATAACTAGAAAATGCATTAAGAATGTACTCAATTCTCACATCTTCCAAAATGAAATCTCTAAAATCTGTGAATATCAAAACACATAACTTTGATGCCAATTGTAAAGTAATAACAATAAATTTTTAAACATTAAGTATTTAGATAAAATTAAAAGTAAAACATTAAACCACATAACAATAGATATAGTTCCTTCTTCTTCTTATCCTTCACCTCATGGAGAGTGCATAACTAGAAAATGCATTAAGAATGTCCTCAATTCTCACATATCAAAACACATAACTTTGATGCCAATTGTAAAGTAATAATAATAAGTTTTTAAACATTAAGTGTTTAAAAAAAATTAAAAGTAATAACAATAAGTTTTTTAAACATTAAGTGCTTAGATAAAATTAAAAGTAAAACATAGTAAAAATAAATAAATCAAGTATTCAACCACATACACATATAATAATATGATAACAAGAATAAAAAATAATATAATTAACAATAAAACTAATTTTTGATTTTTTTTCAAAGTAAAAAAATAGTAATTAAAATCTTCAAGTAGCAGTCATATTTCCATTTCCACTCCTAGCTACTCTTTGACCAAAAAGTGGTTTCAATCTTAACAAGTCTTCCTCTATTTGTGGTTTTAATCTTAACAAGTCTTCCTCTATTTGTTTTTTTTAGTAATTAGAAGTCTATTTAAGAGCTTCTTCCCTTGGACCAAGCCTAGTTGTTGCAACCAAATTTGCCCTTGCACTTTATTGCAATGTGTCCTCATACAAAATATTATTTTTTATAAATTCTATGTTTTTTTTAAGTAAAAAAAATAGTACATTATTTAAGGCCATTGGTCCAATCTTTATTGATATAATTTCAAGACTCAAAATTGCTTTACACTTTATTGCAATTCTTCATACAAAATACATTACTTAAGGTTATTGATAGAGTTTTTATTGATATAATCTCAAGACCCAAACTTGTAATTGCAACATTGTATAGACACCTGTAATATTCACTGATAATTCATAAGGAGATAGATTTCTACTTCTATAAAATATATAAATATTAAGCCATAAACTTATTTCCTTATATTTAAGAAAAAAACATTTTAAATTAATTTAATAATACAATGACAAATAAAAAACAATTTTATAACATTATTACTTATAACATAAAAAGCTATGTATATCCTTAATTTTTTTTTTTACAAATATTATAATAAAAATAACATTCTAAAAAACTAAATTTAATTGTATTACTACTTTTATCATTACTTACATGAAAAATTTTAACAATTTAATTATTACACCAAAGGTGTATTTTTAAGGGCGGGTTCTTCTTGACCTTTCGTCCTCTGTACGTGTCATACCAACGCGTGACACATGTGAATTGTTTTTTGTTTTTCGGTGTGCTGGACTTTTAGACTTACTCTACCCAAAATTCATCTTCCGTGACAAAGTAGCAGTCTGACAATCTCCACTTCGCATTGGAAGCTTGCTAAAGTCAAGATATCAAATGACCACCATGACCTTGTGATATAATCAATCGTAGATGTACATGTATGCATTTGTCCTTCTCATGTATGTATGCATATTGATCCCTTTGACATGGTTTATTACCTTTGACATGGTTAATTACTTGTGGTGGGTAATTCTTATTCAAGGTCGTGTTTATTTATATTTAATTTTTTTTAGAGGTGTTTATGTTGTTACTTGTTTTTATATGTTTTATTTATATTTTATATGTTTTTACTTAAGTTATTATGTAGGTTAATGTTTTATATCTACATGTTTTATAAAAATGAAAAGTTAACATTTTATAAAAAAATAATTAATGTTAAAATTAATTTCAAATTTCGAATGAAGTGAAGGCTGTAATAACACTATCAATTTATTGACCAATCAAGAGTCATAAAAATACTAATTTTGTCAACATAAAATTAATAAGAAAGTCAATGATAACTCATTGCTATACACTGCCTCCTCCGTTCCTCCGCAGTACAATAAGTTATAAATAAGGATATACATGTTTTTGAGTAAAGAAATCCATATATTATTTATATATTCATTTATTTAATAGAAGTTAAATGCATTAACTTCTTTGTTAATATTGTGAAATATGATGCTTGTAGTGTTTTTTTAACATAATCAAATATGATGTTTGTAGATTTTTTTTTGAATTTCATGTCAATTTAAGAAGTGTTCATTTTACAGTAAATTTGATGTTAGAATAGGCTTTGTATAAGATGGAGAGAAGAACGTCAAAAATTAGTAAATAAATTAGAAATAACATTGGTGTAGAAAAATGATTTATTAGTTACAAAACTAATATATAAACTCTATGATACCATGCTAAAGTAGTATCTTTATATTGTTTGAAATGCATTTTTATTTCAATATTTTTTCCATACAAATGAAACTATTAGGTAGTATGATGATTGGAGAAAGGGAAATGACACAAAAGAAATTTAAATATTATACCTTACATTTTTAAATAAAATTTTAGGATATAATAAACTAGCATACTCCCTAAATGGGTGAATGATAATGTCAAATAATTCAAGGGAAGTTTTCATACTAATATTGTTAATTACAATCATAGTAATTGGGGTAATTACACACCACCAAATGTTATCCAATAAGGAAATCCTATCTACATTGCCTACCTTCCGATCGAATTTGTGAGTTGCATCTTTCACATTGTCGTCCTTATCAAGGCCCCTTGCAAATTTCCTCGTCCTTATCATTTCATCTACACATTTCCTTTTCCTTATCCTTATCTACTATTTTCAAATATTTTTGCATTTTTTTGTTTGTTATCAGTTTAACATGGAAGCAATTATGCAAATTTGGAGATAATGGCCATGTGATTTTTTTTTTTTATTGTATTATTTTCTTTTGAGTGGAATAATGGTCACATGGTACTCCATCTTTCTTGTTGCATATTTGTGGAAGTGTAATGGTATCATTGCAATAATGGAATCTTCCTCTATTGCATTCCTCCTCATAACTAACAAGATGTTGCTTCGCTTTAGAATGCACAAAACAATCCACAATATTTGTCTCATTAACCTGACTGAATAAACCACACCTTTTACCCTTCTCAGTCATATTTGTTGGTTGTGGAGCCTAATTACCTTCATGTTTCATAGGTATTTGTTTTCAGCTGTGTTTATACCCCATGAAGACTATCCACCCCTCCTTGCGGGGGTTCGGGGGCGAAGCCCCATAAGGAAAAAATTCCTTGTAAATGTATATTACAATTTCATAGTAAATCTAGACCATTCATTATAAGGTCGCAGATTTAACGGTAGATGTTATGTTAGGGTTTGTTTCTCTATAAGAAAACCCTCTTTTATGAGGGAATTGTATTGCGGCTGTGTATCATGGAGAATATTGTATTCTGGGAGAGGAGACTGTGAGAGAAAGAAGAAGAATTTACATTGGGTGTGTTGTAAGTTGCATCCCTTTATTTGATGGATAATAAAAAGGAAGGAGATAAAAATTTCTCTGGTGGATGTAGCCCACATTGCGTGAACAAAGTATATTTGTGTCTCTATTATATTGTGTATATTCTATGTTTTATTTCCGCATTTGTTTTATTTTATTGCTCCACGATCCTATTTTTCTAACAACTAGTATAAGAGCGAAAGGTAACTCGCAGGAAAAGAGGGTTCCTGGTTCGAGTGGGAGCATTGGCGGAAGATGGAAAGTTTAGGGTCGAGAAATTTAATCGCCAAAACTACCAGTTATGGAAGATGCAGATGGAAGATTATTTATATCAGAAGGATATATTCCTACCATTGGGTGGAATAACAAAGAAGATGACGACCATGAAGGACAAAGAATGGGAGGTTCTTGACAGAAAGACACTAGGAACGATACGGTTGAGCCTAACAACGTAGGTGGATTTCAATATTCTGAAAGAAAAGACAATGAAGGAGTTGATGGATGCATTGTCTAAACTGTATGAAAAACCCTTGTAACATCCCGCTCTGGCGCACTGAGAAAACTTATTCTTTGAGGACACTTGCTCGTAAGTGATCCAGACTATTATGATATTAAAACATTTGTCCTTGATTATGATGCCTTATGGTAGATGACATGATGTTTTACTGCTTTGACATAGACAGGTGCTATTGACTCGGTTTTACTGAGTGTGCAGGGTTTTGGACCTTGAGGATGCAGAGGCATCGACGAAACCCCTTGGATTCCGGATCAAGTCAGGGAGTGTGCTATTGGGGTTGCTTGTTTACTGTGATTTTAGTACATTTGATTAAGATGATATGATGTGGACATGTTATGATACGATTGTTGATGATGCAGGCTGATGATAGCTTGCTGACCAGACTCACATATGGAGTAAAGGGGCCACACACGATTACCAGAGAGGTTGGGGGAGAGGTGTGGACAACAGCCTTGCCACAACCTACTAGCACTCCCGCCGTGGCTTGAACTGTAGGTTAACGATTACCTAGTTCGAGAGGATGCACGATGTCGTGAGGGAAGACTGCGACAGTCGCTCACGATGACTCTAAGGGGTGCGCAATAAGGCAAGGGCCTTATTCCTTAGAAGCCCTTAGTCTCCCACAAGTTCACCTGGCGGAGTGTTGACTCCAAGGGTTACTGATGTCTACCAATCAGTCAAGAAGGGAGTGGCACCCTTGGAGCATGTGGTGCATCCTGAAGGGCACGTCACGCAAGAGAAACTAAAGAAGCGAGTGGCACCCTTGGAGCACGTGTTGCATCCTAAAGGGCACGTCGCGCAAAAGAAACTAAAGAAGCGAGTGACACCCTTGGAGCACGCGGTGCATCCTGAAGGGCATGTCGCGCAAAAGAAACACTAGAGACGAGTGGCACCCTTGGAGCAAGTAGTGCATCCTGAAGGGCACGTCGCATTGACGATGATAGAGGGTTGAGCCTAGATGGCCCTAAGACTTTTAACACATTAAGAAATTTTAAAACAACTCCCCTAATTAAATGTCGCCCAGTTCAGAAATTAAGTCCTAAGTATAAAACTTCTATAGGGGTAAAAGTTTTGTCTAACCTTAAGAAAAATACCCTATAAAAACAAAAAAATAAAGAAATTAAACGAAAAACCACTTAAGTAATACTTTTAGTCTTCATAAAATTTTTGGGGTAAAATGAAGAGAGTAAGAATTTAATTAAAAGCAGTGGATTTAAAATTGTAAAGAAGAATTTAATTGTTTAACTTGTGAAAGTGTAAAAGATATGAAATTATTAATAATAAGGAAAAGAGGTTAATTTGTGCAACTGCCATTTTTGGCTCTAATAAAAAGGGGAAAGAAGGGAATAATAAAAATTAGGAAACTAAGGAATGGAGGAAACATAATAAGGGAAACAAAGGAACTTGTGGTAAAAAGCGAGGTCAACTTAGTAATGAATCTACAATAAAGAACCTTCTAATTTGAACTAAATTAGCAACATCATTTTAGGGAAAGTATTTGAAACCTGCAAGGGAATCTAGGGACACCTAGGAGTAAAAATAGGAGTAACTCTAGGTGGGTGAGGGAAATAAGACAATTTAATAAATTAAAGAAAATAGATAATGGAGAAACGTGGGGGATGAATGACAATTGTACGAAAGAGGATTTTTAGAAGATTTTATTAAAACTTANTGGCTGGGAGGTACTAGTGAGGTCTTGATGGTCGACGAGCGGGAGCGGCACGGAGCGCGCGGACGTCATTCGAGGCGGGCGATAAGGCAACGATATTCTCTTTTATTTTGTAGAGTAGAATGCATTGGATTTGTGATTTAAGATCTGTAGGTGTATAGGGTATATAAACCAATTGTTTGACTTATGTCCTTCAGTACGGCCTTGGCGTTGGATTATCCTGTTTCCTTGTGGTTTTTTTTAATTTTTGTTTATTTACCTGTGCCTTAACTGATAGAATCCTTGCGGTCCTTTCTTGAGTTGTCCTTGTGGATCTGGTGTCCTCTTGTTGTTGCCAACACCCTTCTATGGGCACCCGAAAAAAAAGAAAAAGAAAAGGGGGGTATTAACTTCAACCTGCGTTGTTTCTTGTTGGTTTAACTTGATCTCTTTACTGTTGGGATTGTAGTTATGTAACATATATAAAAATGTTAACTATGCTATCGTATTTAGGTATGGAAGTAAAAGTATGGCTTCAGAGATTGTATTTATGTGATGTAGTAAATGTTTAATACCGCTTTTTTGTATGATGGCGAGTTTAAACCCGATGTTTCTATGCGCGATGGGATAAATTATTAAGCCTGCATTCATGTAATGCTAGAGGACTCTAAACTCTGCATCTCACTTGTAGTTTATCCTCGTCACCTCAATGTTGACTGGTTGCTGCGTTCCATATAGTCTCCTCGCTCGGGGCGGTTCTCCTAGTGCTCAGCATTTTTCTTCCTTCCATGGATTCATCGTTGTTATTTTTCTTAGCCGCGTTTTTCCCCAGGGCTAATTCCCAACCTCTTCATTTAAAATTTCTCCTGAGATGTTAATACCTCTGTGAAAAAAATTTGTTTTCCCTCTGCTTGAATGGCGTTGCGCGATTAGCTCTTGAGTTAAATATTTCGTATAACATTGATTTGATAATGCATTACCTTCTGATTTCTAAGATCCTTTAAGAACACTGAGGCGTATTTTGTTTTTTTCGAGGCTCTTACTGCAACTGCGATTCCTTGGGATGACCAGTAACCAATTCAGGAACCCTGCACGTCTTACCTGGGAGGACTGCCAAACCTTTTTTTTGTATAAAATTTATCGACTGAAGTGACTGATAACGCCCACGTTTGACTTTAAAGCTATTATTGAAACTGCCGAAATGCTCACGATATAGCTATTTACTTGTTGCTTGAGCCTGCTTAAAAGTCCTCGATTTTTCATTTAAATTGTGGCTGAGTTTTTGGGTCGACCACGATTTTAGTTTACACTGGCGTTTTCCATCAAGGACTGCACGCGCTGCTTGTTGTCAGTGTCTGCCTTTATTACTTAACTGAATCTCATTGTAGGTCGGCATCCGAATCAACTCAGTATCCGTCAGTTGGACCTGCGCTGAGACTGTGGTCACCTGTTGACATCTTGCTGGTTTTAGAACGCCCATTCAAACGTTGCATTGCTTTATTTTGGGTGTCAGTGAGATTTCCTATATTAAATTGATTATAAATTATGGTGCCCGGCAATAAAAGACAGGACGAAGTCTATTTTTATTATATTTTTATTTATAGTCATCACTGTAAATATTTTATTACATGGTTGCCGATTTTTATTCTTTAATGGGCAAAGTGGACTGGCCGCCAATCCTCAAAGCTTTTATTGCTTATGAATTGTTAATGTAATGAAATTAATGTTAACACTATTAATTATAGAACACCAATTCTCAAAGCTTTTATTGCGTATGAAATGTTAATGTAATGAAATTAATTTTAATGCTATTAATTATAGAACGCTAAATCCCAATGCTTTTATTGCTTATGAAATGTTAAGGTAATGAAAGGTTAATGTTAATGCTAATAATTATAGAATGCTAATTTTCAATGCGATTATTGGTTGTGGAATGTTAAGGTCATGTAATGTTAATATTAATGCTAATAATAATAGTAATGCTAATTTTCAATACTATCATTGTTCATGGTAATGTTAAAGTAGTGTGATGTTTATGTTAATTCTAATATCCATGGTAATGTTAATGTTAATGTGGTCATCGCTTTATGGTAATGATAATGTAGATGTTATAGATAGCATATAAGGGGGAAGGGGATTGTCATTTTAGGTAGTTATGGTGATATAAATTGTAAAGTGGCTCTTATTTTATGGTAATGATGTTGAAAGTTTATTATAATTGAAAACAGATAAAAGGTAATGTCTTGAGCAAGTACAATAATTCATTATGATTTAGTAAATGGGGATTTGCAATTAATTACATGTAATTATTTTTAAGGTTGGGTTGGTAACTCGTCGACTAACGAAAATTAAACGAACTGATTGATCTGTACTTGTTGCCAACTGAGTCGTAGGTAATGCTGAGTCTTAACTAATGGTTGGTTATTGACGACGTCCTTCTAACTTGCACCTTCCGTAGAGGATGTGGTCATTCTTTAACTTTTGTTGTACTTGGTTGTAACCATTATTTGCTTGGTCTTCTTGTGTCGAGCGAGACGTAGACACCTTCATGTTCCTCAGAACAGTCGCCAGCCCTGAGACCTTAAATGGTTAAAATCGATAGGAACCTGGGCTTGAGCGTTGCTTATGTGTCTTGGAGGTCCTAACCATTGCAGGGTAGGACGGGCAGGTAGTCAGTATTACTTATTGTCGATTGATCGTCGTTAAATGCATGCAGTTACTTGTTATGTGTCTTATGTCATCTTGTTGTGTTCGTCGTGGTTTGCATCTTGTTCATCGTCGGGTGGCAACGCAGAGTCGAATGTGTCTGTTTCCCTTGTACACGTGTGCACACACTTTTAAAAACAGAAAAAATTTGCACTAGTTATAAGAGGTTTGTCGTCGTAACGAGGAGGACCGTTACATATGGTATCAGAGCAGGTTCGACCCGCGACTTGGGATCGCTACGACTTTCGTTGACATGATTTGATTGTACTGTTGCTAATCAAGTGTATTTTCTGCGTGCAGGTAATCATGGTTAGAGGACACCGTAGAGGCAGACGACGGGGTGCTAGGGGAGGAGGCGCGACGCCTCTAGTAGCATCCACACTTGAGGGGTCTAACCCCCAGGGAGACGAGCAGGTTCTCGGATAGGAGCAGATAGCAGTTGGCGATGTAGTCAGGATGATGAGATCCTTTCAGCGCATGTCCAAGGCACTGATCAACCGTTTGGATAGAGATGAGGCCAGAGCATCGACACCCGCTGAGGTTCCACCGCATGCACTGGCCGTTACTGGTAGCATTCACCGTGAACTCGAGAAGGTCAAATTTCCCGAGTTCTTTGGTGCCTCAGAAAACACCGCCACCGAGGCATGGTTGAAGAACATGGCGATGTGCTTCGCACTTCGCGATTATACCTCCAACATGAAGGTCTGCATGGCGGTCTTTCAACTGAAGGGGAGCGCTCTTCTATGGTGGAAGACACTCCTACCGCAGCTAAACATGGTCGTCGAAGACGTGTCATGGGAACTGTTTGAGGAACGATTCTGAGAGAGGTACATTTCAGNTTCAACGCCTTACGACAGGGAGGTCGTACGATGCCCGAGTACGAGGCACATTTTATGGAGCTGCTCCGGTATGCTCTGCACCTTAACACCGAGAAACTTAAGGTCAATATGTTCGTATTCAACCTTAATGATAGCTTGCGTGCAAAGGTTAGGATTTTGATGCCTCAAACCTTGCACGATG
>SNQJ01S0025637.1:211060-224188 GCA_010110895.2 Picea sitchensis
AGCGCAGGATCGACAGAAGAGTTATGTCGATGAGCACCGAGTCGATCGTAGTTACGAGGTCGACGATCAAGTCTTCTTGTGGGTTAAACCGCATAAGAGTTTGATCAAGTTTGGAAAGGGAGCTAAACTCTCTCCTAGGTTCGTGGGACCTTTCGAGATTTTGGAGAGAAAGGTGCCCGTGGCCTATCGACTAGCCGTGCTTGATTCTTTGAGGCGTATGCACGATGTTTTTCATATATCTGTTTTGAGACATTATATTAGTGATCCTACACATGTGATTGACATGAGTTCCTTACAGTTATCGGACGAGGGAGCGCTCACGGCTGAGCCGGTCGCATCTTAGATCATCGCGTTCGACAGTTACGATGTCGAATGGTAGATTAGGTCAAGGTCCAGTGGGACAATTATAGTCCGCACTCGGCGACCTGGGAGGACGCATATGATATGCGCCAGGAGTTTCCATTTTTGTTCGAATGATAGACTTATGATACTGTGATACACTTATTTCGGCATTTATACTATGAAACTTCAGGACAAAGTTTAGACCAAGAGGGGGTGTATGTAACATCCCACTCTGACGAATTGAGAAAACTTATTCTTTGAGGACACTTGCTCGCAAGTGATCCAGCCTATTATCATATTAAAACATTTGTCCTTGATTATGATGTGTTATGGTAGATGACATGATGTTTTACTACTTTGACATAGACAGGTGCTATTGACTCGGTTTTACTGAGTGTGCAGGGTTTTGGACCTTGAGGATGCAGAGGCATCAACGAAACCCCTTGGAATCCAGATCGAGTCAGGGAGTGTGCTATTGGGGTTGCTTGTTTACTGTGATTTTAGTACATTTGATTAAGATGATATGATGTGGACATGTTCTGACACGATTGTTGATGATGCAGGCTGATGATAGCTTGCCGACCAGACTCACATATGGAGTAAAGGGGCCACACACGATTACCAGAGAGGTTGGGGGAGAGGTGTGGACAACAACCTTGCCACAGCCTACTAGCACTCCCGCCGTGGCTCAAACTGTAGGTTAACGATTACCTAGTTCGAGAGGATGCACGATGCCGTGAGGGCAGACTGCGACAGTCTCTCACGATGATTCTAAGGGGCGCGCAATAAGGAAGGGGCCTTATTCCTTAGAAGCCCTTAGTCTCCCACAAGTTCACCTGGCGGAGTGTTGACTCCAAGGGTTACTGATGTCTACCAATCAGTCAAGAAGGGAGTGGCACCCTTGGAGCACGTGGTGCATCCTGAAGGGCACGTCGCGCAAAAGAAACTAAAGAAGCAAGTGGCACCCTTGGAGCACGTGTTGCATCCTAAAGGGCACATCGCGCAAAAGAAACTAAAGAAGCGAGTGGCACCCTTGGAGCACGTGGTGCATCCTGAAGGGCATGTCACGCAAAAGAAACACTAGAGGCGAGTGGCACCCTTGGAGCACGTAGTGCATCCTGAAGGGCACGTCGCGTTGACGATGATAGAGGGTTGAGCCTAGATGGCCCTAAGACTTTTAACACATTAAGAAATTTGAAAACAACTCCCCTAATTAAATGTCGCCCAGTTCAGAAATTAAGTCCTAAGTATAAAACTTCTATAGGGGTAAATTGTTTGTCTAACCTTAAGAAAAATACCCTATAAAAACAAAAAAATAAAGAAATTAAATGAAAAACCACTTAAGTAATAGTTTTAGTCTTCATAAATTTTTTTGGGTAAAATCAAGAGAGTAAGAATTTAATTAAAATCAGTGGATTTAAAATTGTAAAGAAGAATTTAATTGTTTAACTTGTGAAAGTGTAAAAGATATGAAATTATTAATAAAAAGGAAAAGAGGTTAATTTGCGCAACTGCCATTTTTGGCTCTAATAAAAAGGGGAAAGAAGGGAATAATAAAAATTAGGAAACTAAGGAATGGAGGAAACATAATAAGGGAAAGAAAGGAACTTGTGGTAAAAAGCGAGGTCAACTTAGTAACGAACCTGCAATAAAGAACTTTCTAAATTGAACTAAATTAGCAACATCATTTTAGGGAAAGTATTTAAAACCTGTGAGGGAATCTAGGGACACCTAGGAGTAAAAATAGGAGTGACTCTAGGTGGGTGAGGGAAATAAGACAATTTAATAAATTAAAGAAAATAGTTAATGGAGAAACGTGGGGGATGAATGACACTTGTACGAAAGAGGATTTTTAGAAGATTTTATTAAAACTGAAAGTAAATAAAATTTGGGGAAAGTGGGAAGTTCTAAAACTCTATAAAAGAGAGGAAGGAAGAGGAAGAAGGGGGATCGACTCTTAGCATAATGTTACACTGCCGGATTAGTGACTTGACTGATTTACTTGTGAGGAGTTGGGATTTCCCAGCTCGGATAGGAGTGGTAGCTCGGCTTTGTGAGGCGAGCTGGGAGCTAGACGTACCATATGGATAGTGTGTGGCCCCTTTGCGGCTTGGGGGTATAAGGGGGCAGCAGAGTCCCCCTAGTGTTGGATGGGAGGTACTGGTGAGGTCTTGATGGTCGGCGAGCGGGAGCCGCACAGAGCGTGCAGACGTCATTCGAGGCGGGCGATAAGGCCACGATATGCTCTTTTATTTTGTAGAGTAGAATGCATTGGATTTGTGATTTAAGATCTGCAGGTGTATAGGGTAGATAAATCGATTGTTTGACTTATGTCCTTCAGTACGGCCTTGGCGTTGGATTATCCTATTTCCTTGTGGTTTTTTTTAATTTTTATTTATTTACCTGCGCCTTAACTGATAGAATCCCTGCAATCCTTTCTTGAGTTGTCCTTGTGGATCTGGCGTCCTCTTGTTGTTGCCAGCACCCTTCTATGGGCACCCAAAAAAAAATAAAAAGAAAAGGGGGGTATTAACTTCAACCTGCGTTGTTTCTTGTTGGTTTAACTTGATCTCTTTACTACTGGGATTGTAGTTATTTAACAGATATAAAAATGTTAACTATGCTATCGTATTTAGGTATGGAAGTAAAAGTATGGCTTCAACGATTTTATTTATGTGATGTAGTAAATGTTTAATCTAGCATTTTTGTATGATGGCGAGTTTAAGCCCGACGTTTCTATGCGCGATGGGATAAATTATTAAGCCTGTGTTCATGTAATGCTGGAGGATTCTAAACTCTGCATATCACTTGTAGTTTATCCTCGTCACCTCAATGTTGACTGGTTGATGCGTTCCATATAGTCTCCTCGCTCGGGGCAGTTCTCCTAGTGCTCAGCATTTTTCTTCCTTCCATGGATTCATCGTTGTTATTTTTCTTAGCCGCGTTTTTCCCCGGGGCTAATTCCCAACCTCTTCATTTAAAATTTCTCCTGAGATGTTAATACCTCTGTGAAAAAAATTTGTTTGCCCTCTGCTTGAATGGCGTTGCACGCTCATCTCTTGAGTTAAAGATTTGGTATAACATTGATTTGATAATGCATTACCTTCTGATTTCTGAGATCCTTTAAGAACGCTGAGGCGTATTTTGTTTTTTTCGAGGCTCTTATTGCAATTGTGATTCCTTCGGATGACCAGTAACCAATTCAGAAACCCTGCGCGTCTTACCTGGGAGGACTGCCAAACCTTTTTTTGGTATAAAATTTATCAACTGAAGTGACCGATAACACCCACGTTTTCCTTTAAAGCTATTATCGGAACTGCCGGAATGCTCACGATATAGCTATTTACCCGTTGCCTGAGCCTGCTAAAAAGTCCTCAATTTTTCATTTAAATTGTGGCTGAGTTTTTGGTTCGACCACGATTTTATCTTACACTGGCGTTTTCCATCAAGGACTGCACGCGCTGCTTGTTTCCATTGTCTTCCTTTATTACTTAACCGAATCTCATGGTAGGTCAACGTCCCAATCAAGTCAGTATCCGTCAGTTGGACTTGCGCTGAGACTGTGGTCACCGGTTGACAACTTGCTGGTTTTAGACCGCCCATTCAAACGCTGCATTGCTTTATTTTGGGTGTCAACGAGATTTCCTATATTAAATTGATTATAAATTATGGTGGCCGGCAATAAAATATAGCATAGAGTCTATTTTTATTATATTTTTATTTACAGTCATCACTGTAAATATTTTTTTACATGGTTGCCGATTTTTATTCTAATGGGCAAAGTGGATTGGCCGCCAATCCTCAAAGATTTTATTGCTTATTAATTGTTAATACAATGAAATTAATGTTAATACTATTAATTATAGAATGCCAATTCTCAAAGCTTTTATTGCTTATGAAATGTTAATGTAATGAAATTAATGTTAATGCTATTAATTAAAGAACGCTAAATCCCAATGCTTTTATTGCTTATGAAATGTTAAGGTAATGAAAGGTTAATATTAATGCTAATAATTATAGAATTCTAATTTTCAATGCGATTATTGGTTGTGGAATGTTAAGGTCATGTAATGTTAATATTAATGCTAATAATTATAGTAATGCTAATTTTCAATACTATCATTGTTCATGGTAATGTTAAAGTAGTGTGATGTTTATGTTAATGCTAATATCCATGGTAATGTTAATGTTAATGTGGTCATCACTTTATGGTAATGATAATGTAACTGTTATAGATAGCATATAAGGGGGAAGGTGATTGTCATTTTAGGTAGTTATGGTGATATAAATTGTAAAGTGGCTATTATTTTATGGTAATGATGTTGAAAGTTTATTATCATTGAAAACAGATAAAAGGTAATATCTTGAGCAAGTACAATAAGTCATTATGATTTAGTAAATGGAGATTTGCAATTAATTACATGTACTTATTTTTAAGGTTGGGTTGGTAACTCGTCGACTAACAGAAATTAAACGAAGTGATTGATCTGTACTTGTTGCCAAATGAGTCGTAGGTAATGCTGAGTCTTAACTAATGGTTGGTTATTGATGACGTCCTTTTGACTTGTGCCTTTCGTAGAGGACGTGGTCATTCTTTAAGTTTTGTTGTACTTGGTTGTAACCATTATTTGCTTGGTCTGCTTGTGTCGGGCGGGATGTAGACACCTCCATGTTCCTCAGAACAGTCGCTAGCCCTGAGAACTTAAATGGTTAAAATTGAGGGGAAATTGGGCTTGAGTGTTGCTTATGTGTCTTGGAGGTCTTAACCATTGCAGGGTAGGATGGGTGTGTAGTCAGTCTTACTTATTGTCGATTGATTGTCGTTAAATGCATGCAGTTACTTGTTATGTGTCGTATGTCATCTTGTTGTGTTCGTCATGGTTTGTGTCTTGTTTGTCGTCGGGTGGCGACGCAGAGTCGAATGTGTCGGTTTCCCTTGTACACGTGCGCACACACTTTTAAAAACAAAAAAATTTTGCACTAGTTATAAGAGGTTTGTCGTCGTAACGAGGAGGACCGTTACAACCCTCGATGTCCAATAAGGTATTTCTAATGAAGATATTATTTAATATGAAGATGTCAGAAGGTGGGTCTGTTGCAAATCATTTAAATGAATTTAATATGGTTACTAATTAGCTAAGTTATGTAAAATTTGACTTTAATGATGAGGTCAGGGCTCTTCTAATATTGTGCTCATTGCCAGAAAACTGGAACGTCTTGGTCATGGGCATAAGAAACTATTTCTTAGGTTCAAATAATTTAAAATTTGATGATGTTGTTGGTGTTATCCTTAGCGAGGAAATGCGATGGAAAAGAACATGTGAGACATTCTAAGGTAATGTGTTAAACATGGAGAACGGGGGAAGACAAAAGGATAGAGGAAAGGGCTCAGGGAATCACAAGAATTCTAAGAAGGGAAGATCCTAATCCAGACTGGGAAAGATAGAGTGTTGGAATTGTGGGAAGAAAGGACATCTGAAGAAAGACTGCAGAGCTCCAGAAATAAATACTGTAGAGCTCCAAAGAAACAAAGAGATGAATATCAGGAGAAAAATCAGGAAGCAAATGTAACAGGTGATGTGTTACAAGATGCTTTGATTCTTTATGTAGATAATATTTCTGAGTCTTGGGTAGTATATTCAGGGGTTTCATTTCGTGCCACACCCCATAGGAAACATTTTTCTAGATTATGTTCAAGGCGATTTCAGACAGGTTCATTTGGGTGATGATGAACCATGCAAAATTGTTGGAATGGGAAAGGTAAAAATAAAGAAAAGGAATGGAAACCAATGGTTGTTGAAAGAGGTAAGACATGTTCCAGATCTAAGGAAAAATCTGATTTCAATAGGTAAGTTGGCAAGTGAAGGTTGTATATCCATATTTACAGATAAGGTGTGGAAGGTCGCCAAAGGATCACTCATGATAGAAAAANGGTTTGGACACACGAGTGAGAAGGGGATGCATACACTTCACAAAATAAATTTGGTGCCAGATCTTAAGCAAATTTATTTGGATTTCTGTGAGAATTGTGTTTATGGAAAACATAAGAGAGTCAGAAAAGAAAAGAAGAGTAAAAGGTTAGAGCTTGTGCATACAAATGTATGGGGACCAACTCAGGTATCATCTCTTGGTGCCTCTCATTATTATGTTATTTTTATTCATGCTCCAACTAGAAAAACTTGGGTTTATTGCAATCGACAAAAAAATGATGTTTTTGATACTTTTAAGAAATGGAAAGATTTGGTTGAGAATGAGACAGGAAAAAGGTTGAAGTGTCTCAGATCAGACAATGGAGGTGAATATTGCAGCAAGGATTTTGATGATTATTGTTCATACCATGGGATTCATAGAGAGAAGACAATTCCAATAACACCACAAGAAAATGGTGTGTCAGAAAGTATGAGCAAGACGATCATGGAGCGTGGAAGGAGTATGGGATTGCATGTTGGTTTTCCCTTACAGTTCTAGGCAGATGTTGTATATATTGTTATTTACTTAATAAAAATAGGACCTTCAAGCTCTATGGATGGTGGAATTCCATAGGAGGCATGGACAAGTAAAAAGTTAAACTATTCTTTTTTGAAGACTTTCGGTTATGAAACATTTGTCCATATTAATAAAGAAAATAGAACAAAGCTTGAGGCAAAATCCAAGAAGTGTACCGTTATTGGATATGATTTTAATGATTTTGGTTATCGTTTATGGAATTATGAAAATCACAAAATCATTAGGAGTAGAGATGTCATATTCACTGAGAAGGTCATGTACAAAGATTAGTTGCGGGGAAAGAAACGAGAAAAAGAAAAACCATAATACATAGTGCTTGATGGGATCACTGAAAAATAAATTCCAAAGGTACCAGAAAATCAAAATGTACAACAACATGAGAAACATGTACCTCAAACTCATGCAAGTGTTGTTAGAATATCTACCAGGTTAAGTAGACCCCCTGAATGATACTCTCCTTCATTGTATTATTTATTGTTGATTGTTTCTAGTGAACCATAATGTTATGAAGAGGCAATGCATGTAGACACTAAAAATAAGTGGGAGCAAGGCATGAAAGAGGAATGGATTCCTTGGAAATAACCAGACTCAGGATTTCGTTCAGTTTCCTGCAAGAAAAAGAGCATTGCAGAATAAATGAGTTTACAATTTGAATGAAGAAGATGGAGGCAAAAAGTGGTACAAGGTTGGACTTGTTGTAAAGGGGTTTGCACAAAAGAAAGGTATATATTTTTATGAAATATTTTCTCCTCTTGTTAAAATGACTTCAATTAGGACTATTTTAAGTCTTGTGGAAATATAAGATTTACATCTTGAACAATTAAATGTAAAAACATTTTTTCTCCATGGGAATTTGGAGGAAGAGATTTATATGTAGAAGCCACAGGGGTATGAGGTCAAAGGGAAGGAAAATATGGTATACAGGTTGAAGAAGAGCTTGTATGGACTAAAGCAAGATCCAAGGAAGTGGTATTTGAAGTTTGACAGTTTTATGACAAAACAAGGTTATAGTAGATGTCATTTTGATCATTGTGTTTATTTTAAAAGGCTAGAAAATGAAAGCTATATTATCTTCCTATTGTATGTAGATGACATGCTTGTTACAGGTTCTAATATGCAGGATATAAATGTGCTCAAGAAGAAATTAGCTAATTCATTTTCGATGAAGGATTTGGGTGTTGCAAACAAAATCCTTGGTATGAGAATAACAAGAGACATGAAAAATCACAAATTGACATTATCTCAGGGTGAGTACATAGAGAAGGTGTTGGAGAGGTTTAGAATGCATAATGCATAATGCAAAACCCGTTAGTACACCTTTGGACAACCATTTCAAATTAACCAAGAAAATGTATCCCAAGACACAAGAGGAGATATAATACATGTCCAGGGTCCCTTATTCATCAACAATTGACAGCTTGATGTATGTAATGGTTTGCACAAGACCAAATATTGCACATGCAGTGGGAGTTGTGAGAAGGTATATGAACAATCTAGATAAATAACATTGGGAGGAAGTAAAGTGGATTGTCAAGTATTTTAGAGGTTGTTATAGAAATATTTGCCTCACCCTATGCAATCTTGCACATAAGGCTTTCCATTTCCCTATGCAGACCTATCATCCTTGTTTGTAAAATCCAGATCTAAAAATACATATTTTTCCACATGTACGCATCTTGCTTAGTATACAACATGTGTATATGCAGGCTGCACCACTAGAGCCTACATACATCGAGATTTGTGCCAAAAAATGAAAATTAATGTTGGGTTTCCATGTCACAATAGGAGATCTATGATCCTTAGCCTTCCATATACTGGAAACGTTCCGACTCAGCCCTTCAGTTCCATTTGAAGGCTATAAATGGGCCAATTCCGAGCTATGGAAAAGAGGAGAAAGAATTCAACTTTGAGAGAAACGTTACTCTGGAGAAATTATTTACTTCATATTGAGCCTGTATCCCTTTGTCCTTTAAGTCTGAACACAGTGTTCAACCCCCAATGTCTTCCCTTATTGATTGAGAACCTCATTTCTTCTCTTTTATGAGCTTCCCTTTGGTGGAGGATTGAAGTGGGTGGAGGCCTAGCTGGAAGGAACTTATTTTCTCGATTTCGAACTGTGTCGACACGAAAGTCTGCAACATTTTCACTTATGCTAATCATATATTAATAGAAATACTCTTTTCCCGTCCAATTGATGTCTTGCAAATATT
Organism: Picea sitchensis; assembly: GCA_010110895.2. Lineage (NCBI taxonomy): Eukaryota > Viridiplantae > Streptophyta > Pinopsida > Pinales > Pinaceae > Picea > Picea sitchensis. The sequence continues at coordinate 220,120 of SNQJ01S0025637.1, forward strand.
TGAATTATTATTCCATGGGCCTATTTTTCATGTTTATTAATGGATTATTCTATTGAACGTGATAACATCATATAATATCACCATATGCTTTCTTTGCTTGGTTGTTGAGGACTAGTTGTAGGTATATCACTTTGGGTCAAGTGCTCAATGGTGGACTTCATCAAACATTTGGATGAGGTAAGGCCTTTTATCTTGTCTTTCTAGCATATTTGTTTACATATCCTACTTGATAATAGAGTTGAATTCTGCAGTCATTTCCATCTGTTGTGGTTTACCCTAGCCATAGAGAGATTTTCCTCGTAATGGAATTGGCGACCATACTGGGGAATGAATATTCTTTCTTAGGGTTTGGAGTACTTTTCTCCTTAGATTGTTGTTGTTCCTATTGTGTTTCTTGTCGTATCATTGCTTGACAACCTTTGTTTACTCTGGGTCTGATTTTTCAGCTTTCTCCCTTGCCTGGCCTTGTTTTTTGAAACATATACATGTTTTTTGGCTTGACAGTTGCGTATATACGTAGGCTGTCCCTCTACAAGATGCGTACATATGCTCTGTTTCCTCAAACAATCGCATACGCCAACTTTCCTTGCTTGTTTTTCTAGGTCTGGTGGTTGTTGGGTGGGATTTGATGTTTGCTGATTCTTCTTAGGTCTCTGTAGTGCCTGTTAAGTGCTTGTGGAATGACAGGAAACCCATCTTTGGTTGAATTTTTGGGCGAAGTCTTTCTCATCACCTTTTCATTTTTATTTTCCTTGCACATTGGGCTGGGTGTTTTGCTACTTAGTATCCTTTTTGAGTTATATATTTCTATACAGAGTAGAATTTATATATCAAGTTGCTTTTCAGTCCATGCATTTTCATTTTTATTATATTGAAAATACAAAAATATTAGGCATTTTGCATTGCTTGGCATTTTGTTCTTTTGAGTCTTGGTCATTAGATTAGTGCATGTAATGAAAGATTGCATTTTTTTCTTCAGAATTGCAGAGTTGAAATACAAAATTGCATTTGTTTTTAGAAGCATATCATTCATTGAAAATTGAAGTTAGGACTTTACATTATATTCATATTTACTTTTCTTGCAGAGTCATAACATCATGAGTTTCACTACCATACCTTTTTGAGTAATCATGGCCACTAAAATTAACCTATAATTTAAAATTGATTAGTCACGATTTTATTTTCTAGGGTGCAAAAAATAGTTTAGGATTTAGTGCCTTGGAACAAGATTTTGTGAGTAAACTTCTCCAAGGCAATTAAATCAACATATTTGTCTGAGAAGAGAGTTGATTTTTGTATTCATTTCTGTCTTTTGTGGTTTACCCTAGCCATAGATATATTTTCCTCATAACAGAGGTACTGCTACTCATGCATTATGTTTTGGAGGTTCAAAAACTATTCTATAGGGATATGTTGTTTCAGATATGGAAGGTGATAAAGCTAGCAGGAGGAGCACCACAAGGTATGTTTTTATTGTAGGTGGAACAACATTAAGTTTTATTTCAAAACTACAAAAGGTTGTTGCACTTTCAACAATAGAGGCAAAGTATGTTGCTGCTACATAGGCTAGTAAAGAGATGATTTGGTTACAGAGGTTTATGGAGGAATTGGGAAAGAAGAAAGAGAATAGTAGATTGTACTGTGACAACGAGAGTACTATTCATATTGTAAATAACTCGACCTTCCATTCGAAGACTAAGCATATACAACTCAGGTACCATTTCATATGATTTGTCTTGGAAGATGGACATTTGAAGTTGGAAAAGATACACACTAGCCATAATCCTACAGACATGTTAACAGAGGGAGTAACCAGGGAGAAATTGAGTTCCTGCTCAGTTTCATTTGGTCTTCAAGAATGAAGGTGAACATGATAAATTTTCCAGGTCCAAGGTGGAGTATAGTTCAACAAGTACAACAACAGTGGAGTTGTTGTGATCAGTCTCCAAGTGGGAGATTGTTGGTTGAGGAGCTTGATTATCTTCCTGTTTCATAGGTATTTGTTTTGAGCCATGTTTATACCCCATGAATACTGTACACCCCTCCACGTGGGGGGGTTCCCCCCCCTGCGGGGTCTGGGGGGGTCCGGGGGAAAGCAATCCCCCGAAGGAAAAATTTCCTTGTAAATGTATATTGTAATTTCATAGTAAAATTGGACTGTTCATTATAAGGTTGTAGATTTGACGATAGAAGTTATGTTAGGGTTTTTTTCCCTAGAAGACAACCCTCTTTTATGAGGAAATTGTATTGCGGTTGTGTATCATGATGAATATTGTATTCTGAGAGAGGAGACTGTGAGAGAAAGAAGAGGAAGTTACAACATGTGTGTTGTAGGTTGTATCCCTTCATTTGCTGGAAAATAAAAAGGAAGGACCTGACAATTTCTCTAGTGGACGTATCCCACACTAGGTTAACCACATATATCTGTGTCTCTATTGTATTGTGTATATTCTGTGTTTTATTTCTACATTTGTTTTATTTTATTGCTCTGCGATCATTTTTTTCTAACAATATTCATGAATCTTCTTGTCATATTCCTGACATTTAACCTTAGTAGATCGACAATGAACTAACGTGAAGAGACAAAACTATATGATAATAAATCGGCTTATTATCATTACAAGTTGATTACTTGCAAATACATGGGGCTACTTATAACATAATGGTTCTCTTGTAGTGTTTCTTCCTCTAATTTACAAATAAATAGAGGTAAAAAGAAGCACAAAAGCAAGAAAAAATATTAATATGAGTTAGGAAACTATAAATAAAAGGTATATCCATTAAACACTTGGACTTCAAAACATTTTGAAACATAATTCGACCTCGAAAATTTAGGGGAACATAATAAGCCACAACGCATTATTAAAAAAACACTATACTTTCATTTTACAATATATCAACCTTATATTCGCTTCAATGTTCCCTTTCCCGACTTCAGGGTATGCTAGTATAAATTCTTAAACTCCTCTTAATGTCTTACTCGAAAATTTAGGAGTAAAATATGGAATTGGTTCGTTACACATTAATATTCTCCTTTTTATATTTATGTTTTGAGTTATAATTTTTAACTAACAACCAATTTAAATGCTATCAACGTACACCAAACACTATAAACAATACTTGATATACACCAAACACTATAAACCATTCATCAAGTTTGAATCCTTCAATGTCCATTAGAATCTCCTTTGTCGTGCAATTTTTGTTGGGAAAAATAAATTTAGTTTAGCTACTAACCCATCCAACATGAAGTGATATTTACTTCCCAACTTTCCAACTAAGGTGATATTTCAATTTAAACTCATCAATATTTAACTTTAAAATTTTTAAAATGATCTCAAAGGACCTCCACAATTGTTTATGGCCATTGATTTAATCAATGGACCTCATGCATTATAGAGCCAAATGAAAAATTGGGGGCCCAACTTTTAATTGACAACCCTCATCCATTATAAAGCCAATGAAAAGTTGGGCTCCACAAACCCTCATCCATTATAGAGACAACGGAAATCAGGGCTCATTGGCTCTATAATGTATGAGGGTTGGTGGGAGGAACGTTTGGAGGCCTCCTGCTTTAATTTTATTGATGAGTTATGAATGCATAAGGATTAATCTCAAAATGAATTATTCAATATCTGGTTTCTTGTTTTGAAAGTATTGAGCCAATTTCCTTCAACACTCATTTTGAAACCACTGGGTCAATCTCCTTCAACACTACAAATTATTAATTTTTTCTCCGAGTCTTTGACCCACCATGTTCAATAACTATTTCATTTTTCAGGTATTTGCAACATCACAATAGTTTTTTAATATTGTGTTTTTTTATGTTTCACAATAGACATTTCAATATGAGAATGATATCTCACCCTAATTTAGAGTATCATTAAAATTTATATAGTTGGTTATCACAATGGGGATAATGTTATCTAATTTATATCTCCAAATTTTGGTAACACTTTGTAATGGTTATTGTAAATGTGAAATATTGTATCAATTTTAATGTGGAGTATTTATTTTTATGCGTAATCTATTGATTAATTATTATAATGATGATTATCAATTTCTGTAA
>SNQJ01S0025638.1:0-19550 GCA_010110895.2 Picea sitchensis
ATATCTATATCTATATCTATATCTATATCTATATATATATATATATATATATATGTTATGCTATTGGCTCTCTTGCAATATCTTTGTCTATTTTTGTGTTATATCTTCACTCTCATTTCGTATCGAAAATAATCTGAATCGGTGGTATCAAAGCAGGTTGCTCTTGATCATTTTTTTCAGTGCATGTCCCCGATGAAGTTCAAGTATAGAAATTTGGGTCTCGAGCTTGTCTCTCTTTAGTAAAATCTCTCTCACACACCCAAGAAACCCTCCATGGTGGAATAAAATAAAAATGACAGAACAGACGATTCTATTAATCTATTGCTTGAGCAAGCTCTCACACGATAGAGGAACAAAATGATGGAGAATTTTTCCCACATCCTTCAATGCCTACCAATAAAAAATGATGCATATTCATCAAGCGACCACTTTGGAGGCACCTTACCTTTCAAGGTACAAGTTAATTTTTATATTCCCATATTTGAAGGACAGATAGATGCAGATGCCCTAGAAAAATGGTTAAATATGCTAGAAGGTTATTTCTCTATTCACAATTTTTGTGACAGGGAAAAGATTACCTTCACACTCCTTAGATATATCCCCCATGTTAAACATTGGTGGGAAACTTACTAGGAGAAAATTTCCACATATGAGTCTGGAATATATGGGGTCGATCCCACTTGGGATATTTTTGTGGATGCGATCAAGGAACAATATTACCCTGTTGGAAACTATGACGACAAATACATGAGATGGACCACACTGCGACAAGAGAGGGGCCAAGTAGTTATGAAGTTCACCAATAAATTCCATGCCTTTCACACCAATCTAGGTATCAAAGACTCTGAGAGAGATTTGGTTCTAAAATAACGAGGGACTCTACATAAGTACATCCAAACTAAAATGGATTTTCTAGACATCTCATCACTAGGAGTTGCATATCGATATGCTGTCAAAATCGAGCAGAAATTTAGGTACCAAAACAAACGAGAGTTCAATTATGAAAATCCACAACAACTAAAGTATGATAAAGACTACCCTAACTGATGAATGCCACTCAAATAAATCAATAGGGGACGATATCAAAGACAAGGAGTCGAACACTAATTCAGAATTTGATTTATAAAATAATGGGAAAAGACAGATCATCGATGTAGACCCCACTGCTACTGTTGCAACTGCAAAAATTCAACCAGAAAAACCAACAGATTTTGAAGAGGGGGAGCACCTTTTTCATTCACAGATGTGGGTGAAGGGGACCCCGCTACATTTTATTGTTGATAGTGGAAGCCAGAAGAACCTCATCACAGAAGAGGTCATCAAATAATTGGGCTTGTCAACAACACCACACCTGCAACCATAGAACATCAGATGGCTTTGTCAGGGATGAGACCTATGTGTCATCCAACAATGTTGATTTTCATACAATATCCAACCCTTCAAAGATGAGGTATTATGTGATGTTTCCCCACTGGATGTTTGTGATGTTTTGTGGGGCCAACCATATATGTGGAAGCACCATGCTATTTATGAGTCTCGACCTCGTAGTATCATTGTTACTTTGTGGTGTCATCTCTACAAGATACCAGAGGTAGTTCCAATTATTGTCCCACCTAAACAGTTTCGCAAGGTAGTATCTCATACTACAAAATTCAAATTCTTCACAGTCTGTTCAAAAGGTGAACAAAAGAACACCACAACCACTACAACCTCAGTCCAAGAACCTTCTCTCCAGCAGAAGTTGGTCGAAAATATTGAAGCAAAGTGAAAGAATTCCTTCTGCACGCAATCATCTCATGTAGCCATACTAGTTAAAAAGTTCCAACTCTTCCAACCACAGGTTTGTGACAACCTTCCACAAGCTAAGCAACACAACTTCTCTAGCAAGGCAAGCAGCTTAGCAAGATGCACATTCAACAAGAGATTTTCCCTCTCCCCTGGGCACTCAACGCAATGGAGATCATTCCTTTCTAAGGATGGAGGATTGATCCAGGTTTATATCGGTGGTCACCCACCTATTCCAACTAGCTCAAAACAGTCTTCTAAAAAAGTACTACTTTTAGGGTTTTTTTGTTTCCTAAACTTCAGGGGCCATTTTGAGGACCTAAATGAATTTTTTTTTGGGATCAAGCACCTAAATAACCATTGAAGGATTTGATTGAGCCCCCAAAATGAATCTCCTCGATGATACCTTTCCAACGAGTTATTGTGCACCCCAAACGGAGATCGTATTCCAAAGCTACGCCCCCGAGAAGTTGATACACCAAACTATCCAAAACGGGGTCCACAAAACTGTTAGTTTTTCATCTTCCAAGGTTAGGGTTTTCGATTTCATTTATGTTAAAAATGCCTTTAGAGCCTCATTGTAATCATCTTCTTGGGAGTGTGAGTAGTCGTCACATCTCTTCTCGGAGATAAGATACCACCATTCCAACGAGTCTTTCACTCTGTGTTTCTACAGTTTTGTACATTTCGATCATTAATAGAAATTGTGTATTAATGTATATTTGTGCCTCTTGTTATATATATTATATATATTTGTTATGTTACTGGCTCTCTTGCAATATCTATGTATATTTATGTGTTATATCTCCTCTCTCATTTCGTGTCGAAAATAATTTGGATCAGTGATATCAGAGCAAGCTGCTCTTGATTGTTTTTTTTTCAGTGCATGTCCCCGACGAGGTCCGAGTATAGAAATTTGGGCCTAGAGCTTGTCTCTTTTGAGGACAATATCTCTAGCACACCCAAGAAACCCTCCATGGTGGAAGAAAAAAAAATGATAGAGTAGACGATTCTCTTAATATGTTGCTTGAGCAAGCTCTCACACGACAGAGGGACTAAATGATGGAGAATTTTGCCTAGATCCTTCAATTCATGTCGATAACAACCAACACGTCTTCATCAAGCAACCAATTTGGAGTAAACTCTCCTTTCAAGGTACAGGTTAATTTTTCAAATGGTTAAATATGTTAGAAGGTTATTTCTCTGTTCACAATTTTTCTGAAAGGGAAAAGATCACTTTCGCACTCCTTAAATCTCTCCCCCATGTCAAACATTGGTGGGAAACTTACTAGGATAAATTTTTTATAGAGGATTCTGGAATATATGGGGCCGAGCCCACTTGGGAATTTTTTGTGGATGTAGTCAAGGAACAATATTACCCTATTTGAAACTATGATGACCAATACATGAGATGGACCACACTATGGAAAAAGAGGGGCCAAGCAGTGCTAGAGTTCACCGATACCTTCCATACCTTGTGCTCCAAGCTGGGTATGAAATACTCCCAGGGACATTTGGTTTTGAAATACCGAGGGGCTCTACACAGGTACATCCAAATTGAAATGGAGTTTCTAGACATATCATCGATCAGAGCTTCCTATCATTATGTTGTCAACATCGAGCAAAAATTTAAGCAGTAGAACAAACAAAAGTTCAGTTATGCAAATCCGCAACAACCAAAGTATGATAAAGATGGACCTAACAAACAACCTCCCGAAAACCAGTCCAAGATAAAGGAAAAGAAGGGTCACAAGAAGATGAAGAAGGACACTGGAGAGTGGTGTGATTTTCACAAAATCCCCAGGAAAAACAATGATGAATGTCACTCAAAATAGTCAATGGTGACCGAGATCAAAGACAAGGAGTTGAACACTATTTCTAAATCTGATTTAGAACATAATGGGAAAAGACAGATCATCGACGCAAACCCCATTGATACTGTTGCGACCACAACAATTCAACCAGAAGAACCATTAGATCCTGAAGAGGGGGAGCACATTTTTCATTCACATATGTGGGTAAAGGGGACCTCGCTACATTTTCTTATTTATAACGGAAGCCAAAAGAGTCTCATCTTAGTAGATGTCATCAAACAAATGGGATTGTCGACAACACCACACCTACAACCATACAACATCGAGTGGCTTCGCAAGGGATGAGACCTCTGTGTCAACTAACAATGTCTATTGTCATACAACATTCAACCCTTCAAAGATGAGATTTTATGTGATGTTTCCCCATTGGATGTCTGTGATGTTCTATTGGGACAACCATATATATGGAAGCTCCATGTTATTTATGAGTCTCGACCCCGTAGTGTCATTGTTACTGTGGGGGGTCATCTCTACAGGATACCAGAGGTAGTTCCAACTACTGTCCCACCTAAATAGTGTCGCAAGGTAGTATCTCATACTAAAAAATTTATCTTATTCACGATCTGTTTAAAAGGTGAACATAAGAACACCGCAACCACTAAAACCTCACTCCAAGCACCTTTTGTCCAACAAAAGCAGTTCAACAAGATTGAAGCAAAGTGAAAGTATTTAATCTGCACATAATCACCTCATGTAGCTAGACTAGTAATCCAACCCTTCCAGCCATAGGTTGGTGATAGCCTTCAACAACCTAAGCAACGCAACTTCTCTAGCAAGGCAGGAAACTCATCAAGATGTAGATTCAACAAACGCCTTTCCCTCTCCCCCGGGCACTCAACACAATGGAGACCATTTATTATTAAGGAGGGAGGATTTATCCAAGTGGATATCGATGGCCACCCACCTATTCCAATTGGCTCAAAACAATCTTATATAAATTTACTACTTTTAGCAATTTTTCAGTTCCTAAACTTCTAGGGCCATTTCGAGGGCCTAAATGAATTTTTTTTGGGATCAAACACCTTAATGATGGCCAAGCGCTCTGATTGATCCCCCAAAATGAATCTCCTTGATGATACATTTCCAACGAGCTATTGTGCAGCCCAAATGAAGATCGTTTTCCAAAGTTACACCCCCTGGAAGTTGATACCCCAAACTACCCAAAATGGGGTCCACAAAACTGTTAGCTTTTCATCTTCCGAGGTTAGGGTTTTGGATTTTATTTATGTTAAAAACTCCTTTGCATCCTCATTTTAATCATATTCTTTTGAATGTAAGTAGTCATCATAGATCTTCTCAAAGATAAGTTTCCACCATTCTAGCGAGTCTTTCACTCTGTATTTCTACAATTTTGTACATTTCGCTCATTAATAGAAATTATGTATTAGTGTAAATATGTGCCTCTTGTTATATATCCAATATATCTTTGTTATTCTATTGGATCTCTTGCAATATCTATGTATATTTCTGTGTTATATCTCCGCTTTCATTTCGAGCCGAAAATAATATGGATCGGTGGTATCAGAGCACGCTGCTCTTGATCGTTTTTTCAATGCATGTCCCCAACGAGGTCCAAATATAGCAAGTTGGGTCTCGAGATTATCTCTCTTGAGGACAATTTCTCTCGCATGCCCAAGAAACCCTCCATGGCGGAAGAAAATAAAAATGACAGAGAAGACGATTATATTAATTTGTTGCTTGAGAAATCTTTCACGTGACAACGAGATGAAATGATAGAGAATTTTTCCCACATCCTTCAACCCTTGTTGATAACAACCAAAGTTTATTCATCAAGCGACCACTTTGGAGGCACCCACACCTTTCAAGGTACAAGTTAATTTTTATAATCCCATATTTGAAGGACAGATAGGTGCAGATGTCCTAGAAAAATGGTTAAATCTGCTAGAAGGTTATTTCTCTGTTCACAATTTTTCCGACAAGGAAAAAATCACCTTCATTCTCCTTAAAGCTCTCCCCATGTCAAATATTGATGGGAAAATTTCTTGGAGAAAATTTCCATAGAGGAGTCTGGAATATATGGGGCCAAGCCCACTTGGGATTCTTTTGTGGATGTAGTTAAGGAACAATATTACCCTATTGGAAACTATCATGACCAATACATGAGATGAACCACACTGCAACAAGAGAGGGGCCAAGTAGTGTCGTAGTTCACCAATACCAAGCATGCCTTGCACACCAAGTTGCGTATCAAATTCTTCGAGTGACATTTGGCTCTAAAATATCGAGGGGTTCTACACAGGTACATCCAAAGTGAAATGGAGTTTCTGGCCATCTCATTATTGGGAGATGCCTATCGATATGTTGTCAAAATCAAGAAGAAATTTAGGCACCAGAACAAATGGGAGTTCGGTTCTACAAATCCTCAACAACCAAAGTATGATAAAGATGGCCCTAACAAACAACCTCCCAAAAACCAGTCCAAGACACAAGAAAAGAAGGGTCACATGAAGACAAAGAAGGACACTAGAAAGCGGTGTGATTTAGACAAAATCCCCTGGCACAACACTGATGATTTCGCTCAAAACATTCATTGGTGACAAAGATCAAAGACAAGGAGTTGAACAATGATTCAGAAAATAATGGGAAAAGACAGATCATCGATGCAGACCCCACTGCTACTATAGTAACCACAACAATTCAATAAGAAGAACCAACAGATCCTAAAGAGGGGGAGTGCCTTTTTCATTCAAATATGTGTGTGAAGGGGACCCTGCTACATTTTATTGTTGATAGAGGAATCCAGAAGAAACTCATCTCAAAAGAGGTCATCAAAGAGTTGGGATTGTCAACAACACCACACCCACAACCATACAACATCAGGTGGCTTCGCCAAGGACAATACCTCCATGTCAGCCAATAGTGTCAGTTGTCATATGCCATCTATCCCTTCAGAGATGAGTTATTATGTGATGTTTCCCCATTGGATTGTTGGGCCAACCATATATGTGGGAGAACCATGCTATTTATGAGTCTTGACCCCGTAATTACTATGGGGGGTCATCTCTACAGGATACCAAAGGTAGTTCCAACTATTTTCCCACCTACACAATGTCGCAAGGTAGTATCTCATACTACAAATTTCAGCCTCTTCACAGCCTGTTCAAAAGGTGAACAAAAGAACATCGCAACCACTGCATCCTCTGTCAAATCACCTTATGTCCAATAGAAGCAATTAGAAAATATTGAAGCGAAGCACAAGGATTCCTTTTGCACGTTGTCATCTCATGTAGAGAGATTGGTTAAAAAGGTCCAACCGTTGCAACCATAGGTTCATGGTAGCCTTCAACAAGCTAAGCAACGTAACTTGTCCAGCAAGGCAAGCAACTCATCAAGATGCAGATTCAACAAACCTTTTTACCTCTCCCCTATGCACTCAATGCGATGGAGACCATTTCTTCCTAAGGAGGAAGGATTAATCCATGTGTATATTGGTGGTGACCTACCTATTCCAACTGGCTCAAAACAATCTTCTCGAAATTTACTATTTTTAGCATTTTTTTGGTTCCAAAACTTTCGAGGCCATTTTGAGGGCCTAAATGAAGTTTTTTCGGGATCAATCACCTTAAAGATGGTAAAAGGCTTAGATTGAGTCCCGAAAATGAATCTCCTTGACCATTTCCAATGAGCTATCATGTGCCCCAAACAAAAATTGTATGCCAAAGTTACGCCCTCGGGAAGTTGATACACCAAACTACCCATAATGGGGTCCACAAAATTGTTGGTTTTTCATCTTCCGGGGTTAGGGTTTTGGATTTTCTTTTTCAGTTAAAAATGACTTTAGAGCCTCATTGTAATCATATTCTTGCGAATGTGAGTAGCCTTCATTTCTCTTCCCAGAGATAAGCTTCCACCATTCTAGCGAGTCTTTCACTATGTATTTCTACAGTTTTGTACATTTCACTCTTTAATAGAAATTGTGTATTACTGTATATTTTTGCCTCTTGTTATATATCCGATATAAATATTTTATGTTATTGGATCTTTTGCAATATATCTGTATATTTATGTGTTATATCTCCTCTCTCATTTCGTGCCGAAAATAATCTGGATCACCTGGCTACAAGCGAGATGCAAAAAAATGTTATTTAACAACTTGTGGCTGGTTCGACCTCTAGCTCGACCACCCCTGCCACCCAGTATTCTGACGTACATTTTGTGCAAACAAAGAATTCGAAGGGTCCTCAACAACCTAGAGAGAAGAAAAAAGGAAAGGGTAAGAAGGTTAGTGAGGGTAATAACAAAATCTCCGATAAGAATGATGAGGGGGCCAAAGTTGAAAACATTAAGGTGAAATTACCTTACAAGATTTGCAAGGAAGATCACCTTACACATCAGTGCCCACAGATGGAATAATACCAACGTCTTATAAAGTTGAATCAACAACAACATCTTGCTATGTTGAAGAACCCCTTTCCACATGGGAAGAATCTGCAAGGTGGTTCTTCGAACTGCAACCCACAAGGGGGAACTTCAAGTATGCCTTCATCTGATGGATATCAAGGAGTATTTAATATGATTATCCATTTGAAGCTAAAGGATGTAGATTTTTCAAAAATATCTTGGAATTATGATAATACAGAGTCGACCAATAAGGGTAAGAAAGCTTCATAGGATTAGGTCTCTCTTCACATAGAGAAACTTCAGAAAGAGACAACATTGCACATACCAAAGGGTGTCTATAAATAGAAAACACATAAACCCAATGCAATATCTTCCCCCAATTATTCGATTGTCAAGGATTTGGCTCAGACGCCCTGTGCAATGTCCACTTTAGAGATGCTCCAAATTTTCCCCTCACAGCGTGTTGCGTTGTTGTCTCCCATAGGAGATGATGATTCCTCCAGTCATATTCTTGAAGAACCTTATAAATTTGAATCAACAACAACAACTTGCTATGTTGAAGAACCCCTTTCCATAAGGGAATAATATGCAATGTGGTTCTTCGAACTTCATCCCACAAGGGGGCACTTCAAGTACGCCTTTGTCTGATGGATATCAAGGAGTAGTTAATATGATTAGCCATTTGAAGCTAAAGGATGTATATTTGTTGAAAAGATCTTGGAATTATGACAATACAGAGTCGAATGAGAAGGGTAAGAAATATTCAGAGGATCAAGCCTCTCTTCACATAGAGAAACTTGAGAAAGAGACAACGTCATGCATACCTAAGGGTGTCTATAAATGAACAATGCATAACCCTAATGCAAGAGCCTCCCCCAATTATTCGATTGTAAAGGATTTGGCTCACACGCCCTGTGCAATGTTCACTTTAGAGGTGCTCCAAAGTTTCCCCTCGCAGGGTGTTGCGTTATTGTCTGCCATAGTTGATGATGATTCCTCCAGTCATCTCGTAATGAAGTTCAATGTTATTGACATGAAGCCCCACCTTCCATATCATGTATATTTTCAGATTGGTGTTGTTTGCAACAATCTTTTGGTTAAGAGAACCATTGTTGATGAGGGCGCTTCAACGTGCGTAATGTTCTTTTCATGTTGGAAATATATCAGTTCTACCGAGCTTACCCCCTTTCCTACCCTCTTGAATGCCTTCGATGGACGATCATTTCGACCACACGGTCTGATTCCTTCTTTTCCCATTACACTAGTGGGAAAATACGTTTGCATAGAGGTTTAGGTAGTTGATGCGTCGCTCGACTATAATATGTTGTTAGGAATAAGTTGGACATATGCCATTACAGTCGTCGTCTCGACAATTTTCCACATTATATGTTTTCCCCATGAGGTAATTGTTGGACACACCGACCACACTTAGAGGGGGGGTGAATGAGTGTGGGGCTCTTTTCAAACTTCCCTTCACAAAACTCCTTAGTTAGCAATAACCATTTACTCATTACTTATTGTTGTCATTTATAACCAGTTAAATGTCAACATACATCAACAACATATACCAACAACATATATCATTAATAAGTCATCACCACAAGGAATACAAAGAACACAAGATGTATGTACAATTTTCTTTTTATTACGAACTACAATCCTTGGGTTATCAACAACAACTGAACAGAGTTACAACTCCACAAGAGAAACGAATCTATAATGCAAGACTCAGCTCACACAACTCAGCACCAACTGAGAAGAGGAATCAATCCTCAACAGATACCAATCTGTCAATAGGTACATGACTTGTTAGTAGTGTAACATGTGTATGTACATGCCCTACCAGTAGTACAACTCGTGTATGTATGCGGCCTGTCTGTACTATAGACTGTGTGTGCCTTATGAAAAACTAGGGTTTTATCTCCATGAAAACTTAGATCCTCTGCAATCCTCAGTCACATCCACTTTTTTCATTCATTGTCTGATCTGAACTAGAACCAATCACAACATATCCATACTCTCCAACAACTTATACTCATGTTCCTCAACCATACAATATGAATTCTACTCAAACATAGGTAACCAATATACTATGGAAACCATATCAGTACTGAAACATAAGAGTGTTGCTCACTCTATAAACCAACCAAATCACAACAGCCATACCAAGAATGCTTCAAGCATTCACCATAAAATATGCAAGAGTATCCATCAAGACAAACATGTAACCATACCAGAGTTTATATGGCATATCTGATCCCATGGAATGCAGATATGGAACTTGCTCCAGACTTCAGGAACCTGACACCAGCTCACACTCAAGTCTCCATGAATTTCTTCAATTATACGCACCCTCATACATTGCTAGCCCACGTACGCATGCACCCTAATACACTGTCATCCCGCGTACGTCTCAATATGTACGCACCCTAATATGTTGTCAGCTCACGTATGCCTAAAAAATTAGGGTTTCTGAACTTCCCAAAATTTCTCCGTGAAGATCTCAGAGTTACTGAAACTTTGATGTGTCCATGAGATCCTCCAATCACTCTCACTCTCAGAATAATCTTCAAGCTATGCTCAAGAGATGATTTTCACAAGAGACCATTGCCTCTTATTTATACTCTCCAGGTAACTTCTTTAGAAGCATCTTCTAGGCCACTTTATCCACATAGCCACTTTGTCCACATAGTCACCTATGTCCAACTTTTCCCAGTTTTCCACTTGTCCATGTATCCAATATCCACTTGACCACTTAATCCATTTTCCTCATTTTAGGGTTAACCTTCTTATAACCACTTTCCATAATTAGAAAGTTCTCCATTTACTTTATTATTTAAATAATCCTCCTTAACTTTGTCACTTAAAATTATTATTTAAATAATCCTCTTTGACTTTGTCACTTCACTTTATTATTTAAATAATCTCATTTGACTTTGTTAATTCACTTTTAAATAATTTCTTCTTTGCAAGCATTTTGACTTCTTTGACCTTTTGGGGCTTCAAGGAAACATATGAGGGTCCTCCAACTTCGTAATGCCATAACTCTCAAACTGTGAGGATATATGTGGCGTTCCACATACTACTAGAAATGGAATGATAAGAACTATCCATCTAGGATAGTTTCACTGAAAAATTCACGGATCTTCATCTCTTTATTCCACAATTAAGTATGGTTTCTCTAACCATACTTCTAGGATAAATCAATCACAAAGCGTCTTCTTGTGAGGGCTTTCACCATAAGGGGAACACTTTGGAGATCATCCATTTTTACAACCATGAAAAAATAATAACGAGTCATCTTTACATCAATCCAACTATGCATCATATATCAATGAAACCACATCGATCCATATGAATCATATATCAATGAAAACTCATTGATCCATCTTCATCATATATCAATGACAACTCATTGATCTATCCTCATTCATGCATCATATATCAATGACAACTCATTGATCCATCTTCATCTATGCATCATATATCAATGCCAACTCATTGATCCATCTTCATCTATGCATCATATATCAATGAAAACTCATTGATCCATCTTCATCTATGACTATGATTCCACTTGACATCAATCCATTCACATCAAGGAAAATTAATATGCTATGACAAGACATTGTTCCTTTGAAATCAATCCTTTGACACCAATCAATCAATCAATCCTTTGGAATCAATCATTCCCTTGACATCAATCATTTGACATCAATGACAACATGATCCAATAGGAATAATTGTGACCATTGGTCATGTGGCATCCAAACTTTCTGATGCAACAACTAGTCCCAGGACCATCGTCCCATGGATTAAAAACTCTCAAGAGGAAACTAAGAGTATCGGGTGTAGAATGAACCCTTCACTTAAGGGATATTATGATTTTTCCACACTGATTTTGTATGGCTATGCCACTCTGGTCGGCTTCCAAAAGCCAGGTTATAGGAATTCCGTTGATAGGGTCACTTCGCTTAGAACGTTTTATACACATGATCCATGGATGATACCCTCACTATCGATTTCGGTTGAAGGTCAAGTCCATGTAAGGATGGTCGAACCCTTGTCTGCAACTGAAGTAGCTTATCAAGCCATTCAGTAGGTCATAACAGAGCCAAATCAAACTCCCTCGGTCACAAAGGAGTATGATCGTTTTCCCTAGCCTGTTTGGGCTCAAAACTCTTCAATATACAAATACTATTTAGACATTGTATTTCCATCAGATGAAGTTATTATAGAGGTAATGGTCGAAGCTGAAAGGCCATAGGGGATATGCATCACAAATTGTATTTACTCCTTGAACTCATTCGCATAGAGAATGGAGAGTTTAAGTCAACTATCGTTAGAAGTGTTGATAGGATAGTCAAAACCTTGGCCAAACATGGTGTCTATGTCGAAGGAAATATGGCTAATATATCGTAGATGATCCCGATCAACATCTCTAGGAATCTTGATGTCATCGAAAACGTCTTCATCAGAGCAAAATGCTCACAAGACGAGTTTTTTTATTACACAATACTTTTTAAAGAATGTTAAGACATGTTTGCATGGTCTTATGAGGAAATTCCTAGCATCAATCCTTAGATAGTTCAACATGAAATTTGAACCTATAAAAATGCAAAGCCGGTTCGACAAAAGTTGAGACATGTAAACCCTAGGAAAGTGACGACAATCAAAGTAGAGGTGGAAAAGTTTCTTAAGGCAGGATTCATCTACCCCGTTCCTTTGACGAAATGGGTCTCCAATCCAATTCTAGCTGATAAAAAGTAGGGTACAATTCATGTATGCATGGATTTACGGGAATTAAATAAGGCTTGTCCCAATGATAACTTTCCAACGCCATTCATCAACCAGATATTAGATGAGTGCACAGGGAGAGAAATATTTTCATTTATGGATGGTTTTTTCGGTTACAACTAGATTGATATGTGTCTAGAGGACTAGCACAATACAACCTTTATATGTCCCGTGGGAACCTTTTCTTATAAGAAGATTCCCTTTGGTCTTAAAAATGCTAGTGCTACATTCGAGTTGGCCATGATGTTTTATTTTCACTACTTGAAGCATATAGTGGACGCATACTTAGATGATCTTACAACTCATTCAAAGAAAAGACCCCAACATCTGTTAGACCTTCACTTGGTTTTTGAATGATGTCGTTACTATCAGATTCGATTGAATCCACACAAGTGTATATTTTGCGTGACCTCTGGTCATCTTCTTTGATTCATCATTTCAACAAAGGGGATCATGGTTGATCCCTTAAGGGTTGAGGAAATAATTTAGTTGCCTCCCCTACATACGATTAGATAACTTTAGAGCATGCAGGGAAAGGAAAATTTCCTACGACGATTCGTGTTGAACTATGCCAACATCATGAAAGGCTTCATGCACCTTTTGAAGAGAAGGGGTCCCATTTTATTGGGATGAATATACATAGATTTCATTTAATGCGTTAATGAAAGCTTTGATTTTGACTCCCTCACTGAGTCCGCCCGACTACAAACGATATTTCTTGTTATATTTGATAGCATTTGAATCCTCTATTTGCATGGTTCTTGTTCAGGAAGATGATGAGCTCCAGGAGCTCGTCATCTATTATTTAAGTCGTACATTGACGGGTCCTGAACTCAAGTATTCGCACGTTGAAAATATGGCACTGGAAACATTTCATGTTGTCCAACAACTTCAACACTATATTCTGCTACGTAAGACAACCGTTATCGCCATTGTTAATCCTTTCAAATACATTTTGACTAGGAAAATTATTGGCGGGAAGTACAACAAATGGATTGGTGTGCTTCAAGAATTCGATTTGGATTTTTCGTCTGCGAAGTCCGAGAAGTCTTTGGTCTTCGTCGAGTTAATGTCGGAGTTCACAGTTGAGAATGAGGAAAGAAAAATGACAAACTCATTTCCAGATGATCATATTTTCCTCATCTCCACGCCTGACCCATGGTATGGGGATATTCTTATATATCTACATACTTTGAAGTTCCCTCCAAACTCTTCATGAGATGAGTGGAGATGAATTTGTCACATGGACAAAAACTACATCATCATCACAGACACATTGTATCAGCATTGAGTGGATTTGATTCTTCATCGTTGTTTGACTTTTGAAGAAGAAGAGGTTGTTTTAAATGACTGCCATAGCAGAGCATGTGGTGGTTACCTATTTGGGTTGGTGACAACCCAAAATATTTTGCACGCTAAGTAATTTTTTCCCATGAACTTCAAATATTGTGTTGAGGCAATCAAGAAATGTCACCCATGTCAGATCTTCATTAAGAAAATGTGCGTGCATCCCGCTCCCATGTATCTCGTTATTAATTTCTGGCCCTTCCACCAAGTAGGGGGTATATTTTATGACATGCCACCCAGATTCAACTAGGGGGCATTGTTATATTATCATAGTCATCGACTACTTCACCAAATGGGACGAGGCTATGCCAACATTTTATAACGATGGAGAAACTACAAAACTTTTCATTTTTAATCAGGTCATAGCCAGGTTCGAGGTTCCGAAAGAGATTGTCACCGACCATGGAAGTCACTTTCAGAACCGCATGATGACTGAATTAACATCAAAGTTGGGATCTAGGAAAGAGAATTTGCCTTGTTACTATCCCTAGGCCAACGATCAAGTTGAAGCTATAAATAAATCATTAAAGACAATATTAAGAAGAATGATTAACTCAACCCGAACAAATTGACACTTGATGCTATATCGAACATTATGGGATTATCAGACCTCAATCAAAACTATTATTGGTTTTTCGCCTTTCCAACTCATCCACGGAGTGGAAGCAGTTTTGTCGATTGAATCTGGAAACCCTTCACTAACGATCAGGATCAAGCTCCTTCCTGATTCAACTCATCTCAAGGAGTGCCTAGTCTATCTTGAACATCTTGACGAGCAACGTCGAGATGCGACCTTAGAAAATGAGGTGCACAAAAAGCACGTCGAGAGTTTTCTTCAAGGGAAACCTTGTGTTGGTCAATGACCAGGATAAGGAACCCTTGGGGGTAGACAAATTCAACCCCATGTGATATGACCCATATGTCATGCGATGAGTGTTGGAGAAAGGATCTTATGAGCTCGTTGATTACGAAGGTAATGTGCAGTCATAGCCCATAAATGGGCTCTATCTTAAGAAGTACTACACTTGAGCCTGAAGGCTCGAGTGTTATCACTTTTTGTAAATATTGTCTTTTTGTACACAGTTTTGTTTAGAAATTTTTTGCATCCTTATTGCGTTAATGATTGTTGTGCTTCTATTGTGTGGAATATGCTTGAATATTCATTGGCCTACTTTGGATTCGCAGAAAATGCTAGTCGCCATACTCGACATTTAGCATCCGCTAGCTCAGTAATCTATTCACCTTTAGACCAGCTGGTGTCCGTTGGAGGTGTGTGTCTCGGGGTGACTACTAACAATTTCATCGAGTATAGCATGGTTGTTGAGATTTTGCAAGATTCATTTTCACAAGGCATTAATCTTCTTCAAGTGTTCTTGGATTCACAGTTGGTGGTCTCACAATTTAATGGTCTATATCAAATACAAGATCTGGTGTTGTTATGACTTTTCCTTAGGGTACGTCTTCTGGAACTTTCCTTTGATATTATTACTTGGGAGCATGTTCCTAGGAGAGCTAACGAACTAGTTGATGGCTATGCTAATTATATTTTAGATTGACATTTACATCACCAATAATGTAAGCACACACATTCACATGTAAATATTTGCACTTGCAAGTAAAACACATAAAAAATATATAATGCACCAAAATAATTATAGTACACACACAGAGAGAGACACACACATATATATATCAAAATGAGATCCATAAGTACAGAATATGGGATCTCAATCCTCTGAATCTCATATAAGTACAAAAATAGTGCTAAGAGAACATAAGCTATCTAGGCATGATGTTGATGGAACCTATCATAGAAAACGACGACATTTTCCAAACGTCAAAACAGTCTAACCCATGGTCTGGGTATCCCCGTGGCATGGCGTTGCATGCCTATGGGAATGTCATCAATAGTAGCCATAAGAACATTGCGAGTGAGGCCCTCAAAGTTTCTTCCCACACTGCACAAGGTCCTAAATGCGTCGTCATTGGGACCTGCTTCCTCTCTCCCTCATTGACTGTGTCGCAGGATGTTAGTCGACCTCATATGTGCTCTATCTGCATACAAAGTAAATTACTTATCAGTATGATGGATCTCACAAAAATAATAAGACTTTTTACCTTTTCATTTATATATTTGTGTGTGTGTGTGTGTGCGTGTTTTTGAAAAATAAAAATTAAATAACATAATTTTTTGTTTACCTATGTCTTATGGCTCATCCTCAAGAGGAATGATGACGCCTGGATCGTTAGTGAAGTTGATTTCGACATAGGAAAAATCCCTGGTGAAGGGATTCTATCGCTTCCACCAACTGAAAAAATCGTCGTCATAGGGCTTGGCTAATTTCCCCCCTTCTAGACGAGTTATTAAATCAGTCCATCGGACCATTGCAGACCATGGTCACAAGTGTCCACATACATATGTGCATGGGCTCATCATAGCAACCCTCTCAAAGAAGAAGGTGCATAGGAGACTGCTAAAGCCAAAATTCTTTGTCGTCCTGAGCTTGCAATTAGTAAGTTGTGTTTTCATGCAGTTTAACATGGTTGTACTCCAATAAAACATCGTGTATCTTAAGCATTTGACCCCATGCTACATTTATTCCCAAGATGCCAAGTACAAAGAATATTGGCCATTAACAAAAACAAGTCACTTTTATTATTATATTTGTTGTGTTATCATTTTGCAATGTTAAAGGCATGAATTAATGAATATATATTTATTTATAATTATTTTTTGCAATGTTAAAGGCAGGAATTAATGAATATATATTTATTTATAATTATTTGTTGCCATATCAAATGAACGCATAAAAAAAGATAAGGAAAAAAAAGGTATTCTCAACTATGCATTATGGTAACATTATGGGTTATATGTATCATGGAAAAGATGAGAATTATTTTAATTACAAATATTGAGTACATGTAATGAAGGGACAAATCTTAGAAGAGAGGACATATATGATAAAAAGAAAAAAAATATTAAAGTATCTATTTTGTAAATATTTATTAAAAAATATATAAAAAAAAATATGATTTTAAAAGAGAAGATGATTAGGTAAATAAAAATGATTTAATAAGATGGAAACAATATATAAATTATATTTTTTAAATATTTTTAAAAATATATAGAAATAATCAAAATAAAGTAATTTATTAAGATTTTATAAAATAAAATAATAAAAAATCTTTTTAAGAATTAAAGAAAAAAATGTTTTTAGTAAGATCTTACATAAGTAAAATTTATAAAATAAAATGATAAAAAGCATTGAAAGCACCAAATACTTACTAATAAAAGGACATTGAAAGCACCACATACTTACTACGACTTAAAATTTGAAAGTATATCAATTTTTCAAATGATTATAGAAGGGATTTTGGAAAAATGATAACCTAAGCATATTTTAACTATGTGATTTTGGAAACAAGATTGATCACTCATGGAGAAATTCACTTTTAGATAAGTTATCTTTTTTCAATGTAAAGAAGGAATTAAGAAATATATGAAAATAAATGTATTTTCAACCAATACTTATATGCATTCATGGGAAGAGATGAGGGGGCATTATTGTATATTTTCTCCAATAATGCCTTTCTCACCCTTTATATATTTTCTCCAATAATGCTTCCTTCCCCACCCTTATATAGGGGGCATTATTGGAGAAAATATATTATGGGGGGGCATAATTGAAGAGAATATATAATATATTTTCTCCAATAATGCCCCCCACCCTCATATATGAGGGTGGGTCAGGGGCATTATTGGAGATCTACTTTTGTTTGTTTGATGCTTTCCATTGGAGTTTAGATAATATAAATATTGGTAATTTATGTTTCTACATCTTTTTGCTAGTCTTTCATGGTATCAGAGCCATACATCTAACTCCTTGGATGAACTTCTTTGTTTTTTGAAACATTGGATAGGATATCTATTATTTCCTTCCACGAGAATTCAACAATAGTAATTGAAGCTTCTTCTTTTTTTGAAATCAATTTACAAGCAACTCTAGTATTTTAGATTTGCTAGTCTAAATTTTTAAATATAATTTTTTAAGCCCAAATTTTTTTATAGACATACAAATTTAGATCTGAATCTCATGCTTGGTTTTTGTAAATTCTAAGCTAATTTTCCAAATCTAACATTACCATCAATGTTCATGTTGCTAAATTTGGTCTTTGTTTGGGCCACATCTAAGATTAAATATTCATGTGTGGACTTTAGATTTGTACAAATTGGTGTATTTTAGGGCTGAAGTGACCATATAGATGTGTATGGAGAGGTCTAATTAGCCAATATCTACCATTTGTTTTGCCACAATTGACCTTCATTTGCCCCAGATATTGAGAATTTCTTTTAGCATATGTGGGCCAAATATTCACTGTAATATGTTTTCAAATTAGTTCTTCAACAATATACCTAGTGAATTTGATATCAAATATCATGAATTTGATCAATTGGTTATAATAATATGTTATGTTTTTGGTTGTTATGAGGCTTCAGGTTCAAAACCCTTTGCCTCTAAACCTTAACTAACATTTTGTTGAATAGATTTATCATTTGGAGGTCTCACCACATCACTACCATGTGGACTCATCCACCCAACCAACATGTGCCACATCAGTAGGTGCATCCAACAAAACTTGCAACCTCAACTGCCATGTGTCTTTTCGTAAATTTCCATGTGTCACTTTCAACAGATGCTACGCCAACATCCTGTACACTCCACATCATCATTTTGTACATTCCACATAAGAATTATGTATATTCCATTTTATCTTTTGTACCTTGTCATGTCAGCTTATGCTGGGTTCCATTCAAACCAATCAGAGGATGCGATGTGGCACTTCTAGCTTATCTTGCATGGATTAACACCAAGATTTTGGAGCTAATTTTTAAATTGCCATAACTTTGTCATTAACATCAGTTTTCAGTGCATCTTTTTGCAAACTATGTATTTTTCAGTTCTCTACATAGTGACATATTTGGATCCAATGAATTATTATATTTGATGTTGGTGATTTTCATTTATTCCCAAAACTCAAGGCTAGACCTCATTTTTGGAACTTAAAATGGTCATAACTTACTAATATGGACACCATTTTGAGTGATTTTTTAAAAAGTAAAATTTCATACTCTATGCAATGGTGATATCAGTTTCTATTGATTTGGCTATATGATTATTAAGGATGGTAATGAACACATATTTTTCCTTTGTTTGGCTGTGACAACAGTATATTTGAGATCGTTTCTTGATGGTAGAAATTTGGTGATTTTCATGGTACAATGTATTTGTGACAGGGAGACCATTTTAAATTAGATGTGGTGCATATTTGAGCACTTGTTGAAGGATGATCATTCTGAGATCATGTTCAAGTTCTTGATTGAAT